>PVKV010031674.1:0-20756 GCA_004027835.1 Alouatta palliata | reverse complement strand
TGTAAAGTGTCTGTTCATATCCTTTGCCCACTTTTGAATGGGCTTATTTGTTTTTTTCTTGTAAATCTATTTTAGTTCTTTAGTAGAGTCTGGATACTAGCCCTTTGTCAGATGGGTAGATTGCAAAAATTTTTTCCCATTCTGTTGGTTGCCGATTCACTCTAATGACTGTTTCTTTTGCTGTGCAGAAGCTGTGGAGTTTGATTAGGTCCCATTTGTCTATTTGGGCTTTTGTTGCCAATGCTTTTGGTGTTTTGGTCATGAAGTTCTTGCCTATGCCTATGTCCTGAATGGTTTTGCCTAGGTTTTCTTCTAGGGTTGTGATGGTGTTAGGTCTTATGTTTAAGTCTTTAATCCATCTGGAGTTAATTTTAGTGTAAGGTGTCAGGAAGGGTCCAGTTTCTGCTTTCTGCACATGGCTAGCCAGTTTTCCCAACACCATTTATTAAACAGGGAATCCTTTCCCCATTGCTTGTTTTCGTCAGGTTTGTCAAAGATCGGATGGTTGTAGATGTGTGGTGTTGCCTCCGAGGCCTCTGTTCTGTTCCATTGGTCTATATCTCTGTTTTGGTACCAGTACTATGCTGTTTTGATTACTGTAGCCTTGCAGTATAGTTTGAAGTCTGGTAGTGTGATGCCTCCAGGCTTGTTCTTTTTGCTTAGAATTGACTTGGCTATGCGGGCTCTCTTTTGGTTCCATATGAAGTTTAAGGTGGCTTTTTCCAGTTCTGTGAAGAAGGTCATTGGTAGCTTGATGGGGATAGCATTGAATCTGTAATTTACTTTGGGCAGTATGGCCACTTTCATGATATTGATTCTTCCTAACCATGAGCATGGAATGTTTTTTAGGTTCTCTAATTCAGGGTCACCAATTGACAACCCAGTGTTAGACTACTATCTCTAATTTCCATAACTTTTTTCAGTTGTTTTAATGTAGCTCATTTATCTTCTGATTCACTTTGATTTTTTTATTTTTTATTTATTTTTAATTTTTATTTTTTATAAAGATGGGGTTTCACCATGTTGGTCAGGCTGGTCTTGAACTCCTGACCCCAGGTGATCCACCCGCCTTGGCCTCCAAAGTGCTCGGATTACAGGCGTGAGCCACCATGCCCAGCCAATTTTTTTTTTTTTTAAGACAGAGTCTTATTCTGTCACCCAGGCTGAGCTGCAGTGGTGCAATCTCAGCTCACTGCAACCTTTGCCTCCCAAGTTCAAGCGATTCTCCTGCCTCAGCCTAAAGTAGCTGGGATTAAGATGTATACAACCACACTTGACTAATTTTTGAATTTTCAGTAGAGACGGGGTTTTGCCATGTTTGCCAGTCCGGTCTCAAACTCCTGACCTCAGGTGATCCGCAGGCCTCGGTTTCCCAAATTGCTGGGATTACAGGTGTGAGCCACCATGCCTGACTGCCGTATTTTCTTTATTTTTTCTATTGATGGAAGGAAACTTAGGTTGATTCCAATTCTTCACTATTGTGAATAGTTGTCTGCAAATTTTTTTACACTTGTCATCTCTCCCCTTGAATATGAACTTAGGGCCCTGCTCTGTAAGTAGAATACAGTGGAAGGGTTGCTCATGACCTGCCGAAGTTAGGTCATAAAAGATGATATTGTTTCCACTTGGCTTTCCTCCCTGGGATGGGTCCGCTTAGAACCCATTCACCATTTTGTGAGAAAGCCCAGACCATGTAGGGAGGTTACATGTGGGTGTTCCACCAGATAGCGCCAGCCGAGGCCCTAGCTGACAGCCCACATTAACCAGGAGATATTTGAACAAGGAAACCTTCAAGACTATTCTAACTCCATAGAGTTTGAAGGCAACCACATCCTCAGCCAGAACTGCCTAGGTGAGTCTAGTGAGCCTCCAGAATTGTGAGAACACTAATAAGCATCATTGTAACTTTATACCTTGGGGTGGTTTGTTGTTGTTGTTGTGTGTGTGTGTGTGTGTGTGTGTGTGTGTTAGTTTGTTTTCTGAGATGGAGTCTCACTCTGTCCCTTAGGCTGGAGTGCAGTGGTGTGATCTCAGCTCACTGCAACCTCTGCCTCCAGAGTTCAAGTAATTCTCCTGTCTCAGCTTCCCGAGTAGCTAGGATTATAGGCATGTGCTATCACATCTGGCTTTTTTGTATTTTTAGTAAAGACGAGGTTTCATCTTGTTGGCCAGGCTGGTCTCTAACTCCTGACCTTGTGATCCACCTGCCTTGGCCTCCCAACTGCTGGGATTACAGGTGTGAGCCACCATACCCAGCTGGTGTATTACATAGCAATAGGTAGCAAATACACAAAGTCATCTTCCAATATAATATTATGTCACTTCTCCACTTGACAGCATTTAATGGTTTAGAATTGAATGTAAAATAAAGACAAAACCCAATCCTGAATCCATCTGACAAGGGATTAATAACCCTTCAACATATAAGGAGCTCAGGGGAAACAAAATCAATAGAAAAAAAAGCTCTAATAATCTGATTTACATGGGCAACAGATCAGAATAGACATTTCTCAAAAGAAGACATACGAATGGCAAACGAGTATATGAAAAGGTGCTCAACATCACTGATCATCGGAGAAATGCAAATTAAAACTGCAGTGAGCTATCATCCCACCCCAGTTTAAATGGCTTACATCCAAAAGTCAGGCTGTAACAGATGCTAATGAGGATGTGGAGAAAAGGGAACACTGGCACACTATTGGTGGGAATGTAAAATTAGTGTAACCACTATGGAGAACAGTTTGGAGGATCCTCAAAAAAGTAAAAAGAGTGCTACTTTATGACACAGTAATTCTACTGCTGGGTATATACCCAAAAAAAAGAAAATCAGTATATCAAAAATACCTACATTTCTATATTTATTGCAACACTATTCCCAGTAGCCAAGATTTGGAAGCAATCTAAGTGTCCATTAACAGATGAATGGATAAGGAAAATGTGGTACATATACCAAATACAGTATTATTAAGCCACGAAAAAAATAGAATCCTGTTATTTGCAACAACATGTGTAGAACTGGAGATCATTATGTTTACTAAAATAAGCCAGACACAGAAAGATAAATTTTGCATGCTCCCAGTCATTTGTGGGTGCTGAAAATTAAAATAATTAAATTCATGGAAATAGAGAGTAGAATGATGGTAACCAGAGGCTGGGGAGGGTAGTGGGCTGGAGGGGGTGCAAAGGAGTAATTAATGGGTACAAAAATGCAGTTAGAATGAATAAGATATCGTAGTTGGTAGTACAACAGAGTGACAATGGTAAACAATAATTTATTGTATATTTTAAAATAGCTAAAACACGCCAGGTGTGGTGGCTTATGCCTGCAATCCCAGCACTTCGGGAGGCCGAGGCAGGAGGATCACCGGAGGTCAGGAGTTCGAGACCAGCCTGACATGGCGAAACATTGTCTCTACTAAAAATACAAAAATTAGCCAGTCTCCATGGGATGCGCCTGTAGTCTTAGCTACTCAGGAAGCTGAGGCTGGACAATCACTTGAACCTGTGGGGGTGGGGTGGATGTTGCAGTTAACCGAGATTGCACCACTCCACTCCAGCCCAGGAGACCGAGCTACACTCCATCTCAAAAGAAAGAAAAAGAAAGAAAGAAAGAAGAAGAAAGAAAGAAAGAAAGAAGGAAATAAAGAAAGAGAGAGAGAAAGAGAGAAAGAAAGAAGGAAGGAAGGAAAGAAAGAAAGAAAGAAAGAAGCATAATTGAATTTTTTTGTTTGTAAAACAAAAAAAGGATAAATGCTTAAGGTGAGGGGTATTCCATTTACCCTGAGGTGATTATTACGTCTTGCATAACTGTATCAGAACATCTCATGTACCCCATAAGTATATACACCTAATACATATCCATAAAAATTAAAAGTAAAGCATTTTTAAACCCCCAATCTTGGCCAGATGTAGTGTGCAAACCTGTAATTCCAGTGCTTTTTGAGGTCAGGATGGGAGGATCACTTGAGTCTGGGAATTTGAGACCCACCTAGGCAACACAGCAAGACTCCCGTCTCTAAAAACAATGAAAAAAAATTAGCCAGGCCTGGTGGGGTTTATGCCTATAGACCCAGCTACTTGAGAGGCTGAGATGACAGAATACCTTGAACCCAGGAGAGGTTGAGGCTGCGGTGAGCTATGATGGCCCCACTGCACTCCAGCCTGGGTGAGAGAGTGAGACCACGTCTCTTTAAAAAACAAACGAATCCTAGCATGATCTGACCCTGCCTGCCACCTCTATTCTTTTCCTCTTGGTCATTGTGCATTGGGCATCTGGGCTTCTTTTCTACTCCTGTAAATGCCAAGCAGCTTCCCTCTTCAGGAGCATTGCACATGCTCTTCCCTGCCTGAAATGGACTTCCCACACCTCCTGCCACAGCTGGATTTTTCTCATGTTTCAGACTTCAGCTCACACATCACCTCCGCAGAGAAATTCTCCCTCATCCTGTGAAGGGGGACTCACCTTCCTCTGTATTGCCTCATACTGCCTGGTTTTCTCAAAGCAGATATCACACTCAAAAATCAGCTTGTTATTTATTGAATTGCTTGTCAGCATGTTCTCCTCCCAAACTCACACTGAATCAGAACAGAAGCTCCCTATGGCAGGAGTCTCATCTTGTTCATTCTCAGAACCTAATCTAGTAACTGCACATAGTAGGCACAAAATAAATGTTACTAGAATGAATAAGTATTACGGGGCCGGTCAAGGTGGCTCACGCCTGTAATCTCAGGACTTTGGGAGGCCAAGGCAGGTACAGGAGTTCAAGACCAGCCTGGCCAACATGGTGAAACCCCATCTCTGCTAAAAATACAAAAATTAGCTGGGTGTGGTGGTGCGAACCTGTAATCCCAGCTACTCAGGAGGCTGAGGCAGGAGAACTGCTTGAACCTGGGAGGTGGAGGTTTCAGTGAGCCAGAGGCTGCAGTGAGCCACAATTGTGCCACTACACTCCAACCTGGGCAACAGCGAGGCTTCATCTCAAAAAAAAAAAAAAGGTAAAAGGTATGAATAAGTATCAAGGAAGGGAGATTTTGTGATTTGCTACCTTTTCAAGGAAATCCTACTTAACATAGATATTTTCTATTTGATGATATTTCTATAATGGAAAATTGAAACTGAGTTAATTTTTTAAAAAATGAGACTGGGCATGGTGATTCATGTCTGTAATCCCAGCACTTTGGGAGGCTGAAGTGGGGAATCACATGAGGCTAGGAGTTTAAGACCAGTCTGGGCAACATACAGAGACCCAAGTCTCTGCAAAAATAACTTAATTAACCAGGTATGCCAGGCGCAGTGGCTCAAGCCTGTAATTCCAGCACTTTGGGAGGCCGAGCTGGGTGGATCACCTCAGTGAGGAGTTTGACAGCAGCCTGGCCAACATGACAAAACCCCATCTCTACTAAAAATACAAACAATAGCCAGATGTGGTGGTGAATACCTGTAATTCCAGCTACTCGGGAAGCTGAGGCAGGAGAATCGCTTGAATCCGGGAAACAGAGTTTGCAGTGAGCCAAGATCAGGCCATTGCGCTCCAGCTTGGACAAGAGTAAAACTCCATCTTGAAAGAAAAAATTAACCACATATGGTGACACGTGTCTGTAGTCTCAGCTTCTCAGGAGGCTGAAGTGGGAGGAGCACTTGAGCCCAGGAGATAGAGGCTGCAGTGAGCCATGATTTTACCGCTGCACTCCAGCCTGAGTGACAGAGCTACACCTTATCTCTAAAAACAGAAAAACAAAAACAAAAAAAAGGCCGGGCACGGTGGCTCACACCTGTAATCCCAGCACTTTGGGAGGCCAAGCGTGGAGATCACCTGAGGTCAGGAGTTTGAGATCAGCCTGGCCAACATGGTGAAGCCCTGTCTCCACTAAAAAAATCCAAAAATTAGCCCAGCATGGTGGCAGGTGCCTGCAATTTCAGCTACCTGGGAGGCTGAGGCAAGAGAATTGTTTGAACCTGGGAGGCGGAAGTTGCAGGAGATGGAGGGGAAAGAGTGGGAGCAGGACATCTGGTGAGGAGCTGCCACATCAGCGTCTTTTGATCACTCCAGGCCATGTTTTGAGCGGGGCCTCTGCAAGAACGTGGCCCAGCCTCAGATGCCTTAATTCTGACACTCAGTGCTGGCGGAGGCCCTGTGAGGTCACACTGGGGAGGCTTCTTGGGAAAGTGTTGGCTCTTCAAAATCAACATCTTAGTTTATTCCTTTGATGCTGGAGACAATGACCTGCTTCTCCTCGTATGTCTGCTCAAGATAGTTACAAATTTAGTAAAGATGGGGTTTCACCATGTTGGCCAGGCAGGTCTCGAACTCCTGACCTCAGATGATGTCCCCCCCTCAGCCTCCCAAAGTGCTGGGATTACAGGTGTGAGACACTGTGCCCTGCCCTTCCTCCATTCTTCCTCAATTTTTCCTTTTCTTCTCTCTCTTTCTGCCTCCATTTTTTTTCCTTGATATCCTGGAAACGATAGGGAATATATATGAACCTTAATTCCAAGAGCAATTTAAAAAATTGTTTTTAGAGACAGGGTCTTGCTCTATCACTTAGGCTGGAATGCAGCGGTGAGATCTCGGCTGACTGCAACCTCCACCTCCTGGGCTCAAACGATCCTCATTGAGCCCCCAAAGTACCTGGGACTACAGGTGTGCAGCACTGCACCTAGCTAATCTGAAAAAAATCATTTTTGGAGCAATAGAGTTTTGCTATGCTGCCCGAGCCGGTCTTGAACTCCTGGCCACAAGAGATCCTCCTGCCTTTGCTTCCCAAAGTATTAGGATTACAAGAATGAGTCACTATACCTGGCCACTTTTTTAATGGAGAAGAGTCCAAGAAACACTATCTCTGATAAAAACACCAGCTAAACTCTTGAAGTGTCACTTTTTTTCACTCTCCATTTTTTCCCTTTCCTTGACTCTTAACACCAAATTTCATTGAATGCCTCTAGATACAACTTTCCAATTCTCCTCCTCCTTTTCTTTTTTTTCCTGAAGACAGAGCGTTGCTCTATCCCCCAGGCTGGAGTGCAGTGGAGCGATCTCAGCTCACTGCAACCTCTGCCTCCTGGGTTCAAGCAATTCTCATGCCTAAGACTCCCCCGAGTTCCTGGGATTACAGGCGCCAGCCACCATGCCTGGTTAATTTTTGTATTTTTAGTAGAGACGGGGTTTCACCATGTTGGCCAGGCTGGTCTCGAACTTATAACCTCAAGTGCATGCCTATAATCCCAGCTACTTGGGAGACTGACACAGACGAATAGCTGGGGTACCCACGAGGTCAAGGTTGCAGTGAGCAGAGATGGTACCATTGCACTCCAGCCTGAGTGACAGAGTGAGACTCTGTCTCAAAATTAATTACTTAATTAATGCTTTTTTCTTTTTTTTTCTGTCACCCCAGACCTCTGGAAAAGGAATTTGGAGCTGTGCCCAAGGATCCCAGCCTTTGCCCTCAATTGCAGACAGAGTGATGTGTCTATTAGCTCAGGAGTTTGTGCTGCTCAAGAGTTTGCACAAAGTTGAGAAACACTGCTTGCTGAAGGAGGTGCAAAAGGCAAAGGACAAACCGGTTGTCCTCTGAAGTGGAGACATTTCTATTCCATGTTGGGCTAAGACCTTGGACAATGCAGGTAGGGAACAAGTCTTGCCGGTTTTCCAATGAGACACCCCCTGTGGTAAGAGAGGCTCTTCTCTCTCTACCTGGTGAGTTACTCCTCCATTTGGTACCCAATTTTCTCATGTTTAAAATCAGGGAGCCAGGCATCTTTGCTCACACCTGTAATCCCAGCACTTTGAAAGGCCAATATGAGCAGTTCATGAGGTAAAGAGATCAAGACCATCGTGGCCAACATGGTGAAACCCTGTCTTTACTAAAAATACAAAAATTAGCCAGGCATGGTGACAGGTGCCTATAATCCCAGCTACTCGGGAGGCTGAGGTGGGAGAATAGCTTGAACCTGGGAGGTGGAGGTTGCAGTGAGTTGAGATTGTGCCACTGCACTTCAGCCTGGGCAACAGAGCGAGACTCCATCTAAATGAATGAATAAATAAATAAATAAAAGAGGTAAGTAAAACCACATGTCCCCTAGGATCCTTTCGTCTTAGTAGTTCTACGAGTTAATTAAAGAGATTTGTTTTTCTCATAAGCGAACATCCAAAAAGTTACCCAAGGTAGGTTTTCCATGTTTTCTGGACTCTTGTAATTGTCCCAAATGATGTACGAGTATTTGGAGGAGAAGCTCTTCCTTGCTTCCTTTATTTTTATCTTTTTTAAAGAGATGCAATTTCTCCTTGTCACCCAGGCCAGAGTGCAGTGGTACAATCATGGATCACTGCAACCTCAAACTCCTGGCCTAAAGTCTCCCTCCAATTCCAACCTCTGCAGTAGCTGAGGCAACAGGCACACACCACAATGCCCAGCTAATTTTTAAAATTATTTTGTAGTGACAGGGTCCCACTATGTTGCCCAGGCTGGTCTCAAACTCCTGGCCTCAAGTGATCCTTCTGCCTCAGCCTCCCAAAGTTCTGGGATTACAGGCGTGAGACATGGTGCCTGGTCCTTCACTACTAAAAATACAAATATTAGCAGGTCAAGTTGTGGGCACCCGTGGGCCCAGCTACTCAAGAGGCTGAGGCTTGAGAATTGCTTCAACCCAGGAGGCAGAGGTTGCAGTGACCCAAGATCCATGCCACTGCACTCCAGTCTGGGTGAGAGTGAGAGTCCATCTCAAAACAGGAAAAAAAAAAAAAAAAAAAAAAATGGAGATAATGAAGTGTTACAGGCTTTATATTGTGTTAAAATGGAGATGATGAAGTGTTGCAGGTTTTATATTGTGTTTAAACTGTGCGAGTGCATCTGCTCACATGCATGCACGTGCCCACAAATTAAACCTTAGCGGGCAAGGTGCGGAGGCAAACATGTACAATCCCAGCACTTTGGGAACTTGAGGCTGGGTGGATTGCCTCTGGAGCTCGAGACCAGCCTCCAAAACATGTTGAAACGCTGGTCTCTACAAGAAAATACAAAAAGTAGCCTAGTGTGGTTGTGCGCACCTCTAGTGCCGACCATCAGCCCTCCAGGATCCTTATGCAGTTCAGAGACATATATATTTGGGACATAAGAAGGGCATGGACACCTGGTTTCAGGTGACTGCAAAAGGGAACTCCATCTCACAGGAGCCTCTTTCTGTGTGGCCAGGGCCCTCTAAGCTGTCCTCCAGCCACTCCGTGCCATTTCTCCTCAAGGCATGCTCCAGCCTCAGGGCCTTTGCACTACTGTCTTTCCCCCCACCAGTAGCCCTGGTGCTCACTCCCTCCTATCCCCTGGTCTCTGCTCAGCTGCTGCCCCAACAGAGAGACTCTCCTGACACTCCTGCGCTTCCCTCCCTTTTCTTTTAGGGCACAGACCCCTCCTGGCATCCTGCATATTTTAGCATTTGTTCCTGCCTCTCCCCACTAGAATGCAAGCTGCAGGGGAACTGTGTCCCTTGCTCAATGACCACTTTTTCAAGGACCAGACTTGCATAATATTAAAATGTATTATGAAAGGGAACAGCAGTGAATTTTCCTGTTATCTGCACTGGCCACGTGTTGTATGAGCATGTCCCCCTCCATGTGTGATTTTATTTCGATGACTTTGTAGGGGTGATATTATTGTAATTCCCAATTAACAGATGAGGAAAATGAGGAACAGAGACTTAATCACAGGTGGGGATTGTGCCTGACTCAAGTTAGCTAATGGAGATTAACCATTAATTTGTTATGGAGATGGGTGGGGACCATGTAAAAATGCAAGGCTTCAAAAGTAGACAACAACCCTCTCACTTGGGGGGGTCACACCTAATGTGTCACAAGAAAGCTTTGGACCTTCTGGATCAGAGCCACCTTTGGGAGGGGAAGCGAGGCACTCCTGCTCAGCATGATTGACAAGGTCCTTATGCCATTTCTAGTGCCCAGAAGGTGCAGGCAGTTTGAATCACTGCCATACGTGGTGTCTAGACTGCTGACCTATCAGGGCAGTGTCTGAGGTACGAGGGGGTGCAAGAGAAACAGCTTTTGAAAGCAGCACTGAAGGCCAGGCATGGTGGCTCACACCTGTAATCCCAGCACTTTCAGAGTCTGAGGTGGGCAGATTATCTGAGATCGGGAGTTTGAGACCAAGCTGGCCAACATGGTGAAAACCTGTCTCTACTAAAATACAAAAATGAGCCGGCTGTGGTAGCACACGCCTGTGATACCAGCTACTCAGGAAGCTGCGGAGAATTGCTTGGGTCTGGGAGGCGGAGGTTGCAGTGAGCCAAGATTGTGCCACTGCGCTCCACCCTGGGAAACAAGACTGAAACTCCATCTCAAAAAACAACAATGACAACAAAAAAGCATTAAAGATAAAATAGCAAATAAAGACTAAAGTGTTCAGAACCCTTGTCTCAGAAGATTCTAGGCTAGATCTGAAGGTTCTGAAATACTAACTCAAGGTTTGTCTTGCTTTAACTTACCCTGTTTCTACTTTCTTTACCAACTATACGATTTACCATGTAACTCCTCTTTCACTGCTGTCTAAACTGATACTAGTAACTAATATATCCTGAAACAATAAGTCACATCTGCATTACTTTAAAATGAAAGCAAAGATTCCTTTGTTATTTTTGTAATTAATAGAATTTTTATGTGTTTGACCAGATTTCCCTTGAGAATTGCTCTCAAAATTCCTGTCCTATCCTAAATGAAAACATAAGACAGGAGATGCACACACTAATTAAAAAAAAAAAAAGGATGAAATGATCATTTACAAATTATACCTTTTTGGTAAAACAGATCCAAATTCTCCAAATTTCCTTGCATCATCAATTTTCCTTGAGTCCACAACCAGCCTATTTCACATCAAAGAGTCTTTGCTTCTTTGGAAATGTGTGAGAAACTAATTGCACAAATCACAAGTCTGGCTTTAATACCAAATTTTTTTTTTTTTTTTGAAATGGGATCGTCCTCTGTTGCCCAGGCTGGTGTGCAGTGCCGCAATCTTGGCTCACTGCAACCTCCGCCTCCTGGGTTCAAGCGATTCTCCTGCCTTGGCCTTCCTGAGGAGCTGGGACTACAGGCACGTACCAACACACCCAGCTTTTTTTTTTTTTGTATTTTAAATAGAGACGAGGTTTCACCGTGTTGGCCAGGCTGGTATCAGACTCTTGACTTCAGGTGATTAGACAACCATGGCCTCCTAAGGTGCTGGGATTCCAGACGTCAACCACTATGCCCAGCCTTTAATACTAGTTTCATTTGGTGCCACTCAAGTCCTATCCAGCCTTGACTTGGCCCTGCTCCACCAGGCATACCCCTGTGCCTGCACATCTAGAAGGTTCACATGCACAAGTCAGTGATACAACGGTGTGGAAAGCTTCAGCAGGAATGCCATTTCTCCATCAACAAACTTGCTCTTTTCTGTTACCCAGTCCCCAGTCACCCCAGGCCCCACTGCCCACTCCCAGCCTTCTTTCCATCTTGAGAGCTCAGGGAGGGCATCTAACCTACTCGCCAATTGGTGAGTAGGACCTCCACTTCCAGAAGCATCTGTAATTTCTCCTAGCCAACCTCACAGATGGGAGCCAGGTATACTGCTGCCCAGCACAAGCTAATGGCCTCACTCCTACACCTCCCTTTTTTGCTAACATGACCTCACTCACAAATCAGGCTCAGGATTAAGTGAGGAAATATAAGAAAGACATTAGCACTGTATTCAAATCTTTCCCTCCCTCTACATAACTACAGACAACCAGAACCAAGGAACAGCAGGAGACACATAGAAGAACAAAAAGATTAGTGAATAATGATGAGAACAGTAACACTTGCAGCAAATAGTGGCTTTTAAAAAAACAGAAGGGACGGCAGGGCACAGTGGCTCATAACTGTAATCCCAGCACTTTGGGAGGCCGAGGCGGGCAGATCACTTGAGGTCAGGAATTCGAGACCAGACTGGCTAACATGACAAAATCCCTTCTCTACCAAAATACAAAAATTAGCTAGGAGCAGTCGTGCATGCCTGTAATTCCAGCTACTTGGGAGACTGAGGCAGAGAATACCTTGAATCTAGAAGGTGGGGGCTGCAGTGGGTCAAGGTCACACTACTGCACTCCAGCCTGGGAGACAGTGAAACTCCAACTCAAAGAGACAGAGAGAGAGAGAGAGAGAGAGAGACAGAGACAGAGAGACAGAGAGAGAGAAGTGGGGGATAGGGTCTCATTATGTTGCCCAAGCTGGACTCGAAGACTTGGGCTCAAGCAATCCTCCCTCCTGAGCATCCCAAGTAACTGGGAATATTGGCAGAAATCACTCCATGAGGATATAGCAGATTTCTTGATTAGCCACTATGCGCTAGGCACTGATTTACACATATTTACTGGTTTACATAGAAGTAATTTCACATGTATTTGTATGTGTGTATATAGATACACACACCTCACATTATCTCAATAATGTCTGTGTGGCTCACATAACCAGGTGAAGATTTTTAGAACAAAAACTGAGGTTTCTGGAAAAAGGAATTCTGTTTTAAGACATCGGCATCAAGATTTGAGCCGTGCCAGCCTCACCAAATCACACAGACTAATTCTTTGAAATGGATCTTTTATACATCTCACATCTCTCTCAATGGCTCTGTTTCTTTGGAGAATCCTAATAGGTACAGGAGAAATCTGGAAATGGACCTCTCACAGGAGCAGCAGCAGAAGGAAGAGAAACACAACAGTCCCTAAGCTGAACATGCTTCTCGGAGGCTGTGATGTGCAAAAACATTAGGAAAACCAGGTCTAGGACCCAGAAAGGGCAAACTATCTATCTGACAACAGATTAATAACCAGAATATATAAAAAGCTCAAACAGCTTTGGAGGAAACATTTTAATAATCTGATTTTGAAAATGGACAAAATATCTGAATCTCCAAAGAGGACATATAAATGGCAAACAGGTTTATAAAAAGCTCCTCTACATCCAGCCCAAGTTCCCAGCAGGAGCAGAAGAGGACCTAGTTTCCCAGGAACCCTAGAGAAGGGACGAAGCAGGCAGTTGTGGCGTCTTCTGAGCAAGGTGATGTCATGCTGGCTTTTCGGGGACTGAACTCTTCCTGGAATTCTCTGGAGGAATTCTGAATGCATCAGTCCTGACAGCTGGAAAGCAACACTGAAGGGACCTTGAAGAAGAGACAAAAACACAGAAAGCAACACATTGTGGGTCCCCGCTCCAAGCCAGCCCAGTCCCCGGGCTCCAGTCTTACTCTGGCCTATGCTTTCCCCACGCTTTTGACCTGGACAGCTTCTGTTTCACCTTTAAGGTCTGACTCAATAGCTGTGCATAGTGGCTCACTCCTATAACCCCAGCACTTTGGGAGGCTGGGGAGGGCACATCATGAGATCTGAAGTTCAAAACCAGCCTAACCAACATGGTGAAACCCTATCTCTAAAAAAATACAAAAAAAAAAAACAAACAAAAAACAAAAAACAATCAAAAAAATAAACTTACCTGGGTGTGGTGGCATGCACACCTGTAGTTGCAGCTACTCAGGGGGCTGAGGCAGGAGAATCGCTTGAACCTGGAGGCAGAGGTCGCGGTGAGCTGAGACTGCAGCAGTGCACTCCCACCTGGGCGACAGAGAAAGGTTCCAAAAAGGTCTGACTCAAGAAGTGCCTCTTCAGCTTTTCAAACTTTACTTACCAATCCAAGGCACCCAGGGCAGATGGTGATGACCTGTGAGCATGAGACAGACCCATTAAAGGACACTCCAGTGTGGACTACCAGCAGGAGCCCACTGGACCCTTCATCTAAGGAAATACGAATAAATAACCAAAGCGAGCAGCTCACAGGAGGTAGAACGCACCCTACAGTCACGCTGAAAACTCCTGGACTAGAAATAAAACGAATCTGCTGGTGAAGTCAGCACAGGAGGCTGAAAACAGCCCAGGTGCAGCCCCAGCTCTTGTGCCTGAGGACAAGGGGACAGAAGGGCACAAAGGGTGGAGGGCACTCGGGACCAGAACACAAAGAGAAGCAGTAATTTTTGATTAGGAAGCGCGATGGCTCCTGAGGCTCGGGGCATTGTGCTGACAAGAACACCTCGGCTCCCACCTCGAGGCATCCTCAGGTCCACACACAGAGTGCACTTGGGGGTGAGACGCTCCCTCTGGCACCCATGGCCCCACTGCGCAGAAAGAACAGCATCTGCTGGGGAAGCGAGGACCGCACACTCAACCAACACACACACTCTCAGTTTTGTTAAAAATAATCCTCTGGAATGAACACACCAAAGTACAATGCTCACCTGCTTGGGCAGGAGAGAACGGGGAATGGAGTAGAGGGGGGATGCCACTGCACTTTTACAAACTTCAAAATGTTCAAGCAACATAAGCATGTCACTTACTGTTTTAAAGTAACTAACATAGCAGCTTCTGAGCTGGAAGTCAGATGAGATGGAGTGCTTCGGCAGGGATCCTGGTGCCTGGTAGGAAGCAAGAGGGCACTACAAGGTGAGCTGCAGGGGCTGAGGCAGTCACTGCCCACTGACCTCGGGAGCACAGCTGACCTGCCCCGACGCTTAGGCAGGAGCAGAACAGCCATGACCAACAACTGAGGCTGCAGAAACACTCTGGATAAGCAAAAAGGGAGGTGAGATGTGGGGAACAGAAGGTTTTCCACAATGCAAGGAATTCACACCAGAGTATTTTATTTCCTAATCCCTCCATTTCAACTCTGGTTCACAATTGAATTCACTATAGGTTTAAGCACAGATTTATTATAGGAATTTCAAAGGAGATAACCAGCATGCGATCAGAAGAAAGCTTACTTGGGTAGATCTAGGTGACGGAGGAGTTCAAAATCAATACCAGAAGAGACTGTCATTTCCTAGGAAACGCAGTGGTGATCTTTTTCATTATTATTTCACCTTCATGACTTGAATAGAAGATGTTGTTTGAAATTTCTGAAAATGTTAAATGTTCAATTAGTTACACTGAAACAATTTGCTCAAGCAATCTGTGAATGCTACAGATCAAGAGGAGAAGCTAAAAAACACTGTACCTTCATCTCAAGAGGACTCTTTAAATGTAATCTCTATCCTTGGAAAGCAAGCAGTGAATGATCAAGGATCAGCCTTAGCAGGAAAGCAGGATCCACCACACCACCCCCACCTCCCTCATGAAGGGAGCACACAGGGAGGGCTGCCCACTGCCTGGAGATTCAAGTCCAGGCGGACTAAGTGGCCTGAGAGATCTGTGCAGCACAGATCTCTCTAGCCACTTTGCAGGCCCAGCAGAGTGCAATGTGGACTGCACTCCGCTGGGCCTGCAGCTCCTGACCTCTGCAAGGCACCGGAAGCTCCTCGAAGGCCAAGACCTTGCTCAGGTCATGAAGGCAAATCCTGAAAGCCTCTCTTCTCTGGCTGAGGGCCTGAGGGAAGAGATCCAACCAGGACACAGGAAAGGGCCCAAGGAAACATGTGCACCTGATTTCATGTGGACAGTGGTGGCTGGAGGTACATACCAAGCTTTCGTTTCCACATGAGTGCCGGGCAGAAAAGAATGGATGAGCAGGGGCAGAGACGTGGCAGAAGATGAGATGGAGTTACCGGATCATAACTTTCCAACCTTCCCAAAGTCGAGAAACCACTTAGGAGCAGCTACTGTTCATAGTAAAAAGATATTATGTACACAAATAACCAGAAAAATCAGAAATCATAATGATTAAACAGAACTTAAAACTGTGACCACGTCAAGGCCATTGGGCTCCTAGTCTGCCTGACACACGTGAGTTGGATGAGATGGCTCAGAACACTCACAGTGACTTGGCCTTCTGCAAGCCAATTCTTCCTAGGAAAGGTAGGCTTCTCCACAGGCTGATCTTTTACCCCCCAATATTATAACAGAATACACTATAGTTTTCTTGTGCAAATCCTCACAGCTTGATACCAAGGCAGTCTTACCTTGGGCGGGACACTGCGTGTCAGTGCTTCCAACATGTGTTCTTTCCATCCAGCAATTCTCTCTAAGGGTTTACCTGAAGAAGCAAGCAAAAGCACAGACACACACAAAGATACTTGTGGCAGTGGCACTTTCAGGTGTAAAATGAAATTTCTGCAAATTACAGGATCATTGACGAGCTGTGCCTTTAACCTCTCCAGCTCAATTCCTCCTCAGATTCCTCAAGGAAAAGAAAATTATCAACTCCTTAAGATCCGCTGCAGAGAAGACTGATTGGCAAAGAAGATACCCACTTTGAATAAGCTGTGTACCGAGGCCCCTGGTGGATCCTTCTTTCATTTTAAATGGTATTGTCACTGGCCACACAGGATCCTCCTGGAAGAGTCCACAGCATTGGTGAGCTATTCATTATCATTAGGGGGAAGGAAAATAAATGGTCTTTTCTTCTATACCTTTCTCCTCATTTTCTGAATTTTTGCAAATAGTATATATAACTTAGAAAGGAGAATAAACACAGCTACTGGTGTGCACCTGCAGGTGTCTCCTCAATGTTATGAGGCCCCAACATCACCTGTGAGGGTTCCCAGAGCAAGAAGACTCCTCCAGTGCTAGTTTCCATAGTGAACAACAGGCTACGCCATCATTAAATACATAAATACATCAAACTTAAAACATATATCAGTAGACATAGTCCCAAAACAGGCTCACTTACTTACCCTTTCCAGGACTAAGGTTTGGTCTATAAAGACTTACTTCTCGCGGGGCACAGTGACTCACGCTTGTAGTCCGGTCACTTTGGGAGGCAGGTGGATGGTCTGATCTTGAGACCAGCCTGGGGAACATGGCGAAACTCTGTCTCTACCAAAAATACAAAAATTAGCCAGGCAGGGTGGTGCATGCCGATGCTCCCAGCTACTCAGGAGGCTGAGATGGGAGGATTCCTTGAGCCCAGGTCAGCGAGACTGCAGGGAGCCAAGACTGTGCCACTATATTCCACTGGGTGACAGAGCAAGACCTTATCTCAAAACAAGTCTTGTCAATTGCATTCAATTAGATGAGCCTGCAGAAAATAACATTAATTAACAACATCTACAGGAATTATAAAGCAAACTTTTTTTTACCAAAATTATCTTTGTTCAAGGATTCTACAAAATAACATCATAAAAAGACAAAGAGGTCACTGTCAGGCAGAGGACTCCAGCAACAACCAGGAGGACACCTAGGTCTTTGGAGCAATGCCGAAGCTGTGGTTGCTTCCAGTGACAAAAACGCCCCAGCCTTCTAAGAAGCAGTTACGACTTAGAGAATCAAGAGGTGTAGTCAAGGGCGTGGGCATAAAGCCTAACACCTGAAACCAAGAGGCTATGGGTAGATGGCTAAGCCCATTTTTTAAGGTCAGGAAATTAAGACCAATGTGGATAAGGCCATAAAATTAGTAAGGGCAAATTGGCTAACTCAGGAGGTAAAGTTCAAGTTGGTAAATCCAGGTGGACATACCCAGGCAGGTAAGACAAAAAGGGTAAATCCATGAAGCTGAAGCCCTGGGGTTTAGGGT
The DNA here is from genome assembly GCA_004027835.1 of Alouatta palliata. NCBI lineage: Eukaryota > Metazoa > Chordata > Mammalia > Primates > Atelidae > Alouatta > Alouatta palliata. The sequence goes on along the minus strand of PVKV010031674.1, from coordinate 3,249 downwards.
AGTATAAAGTCACAGGGGAAGACCAAGAAATTAAGGATAGATGGAGAAATCCATGTTAGGCCACACATTACTAGCGTGAGGCCAGGAGGTTAATGAAGCCAGTATTGAAGCCCAGATGGTAGAAACCATGAAGATAGTATCTGATGAGTAAGGCCTGGGGATTGACAAGGCAAAAACATTAAGACCCAATGCTAAAGCCAGAGTTCAATACTGTGTACCCAAGGCAAGCATCTTAACATCAGAAGGTTAATGCAGGAAACAAGCCCGGGTACCTAATGCTAGCTATGTGAAGCTAGGTAGCTGATACTAGGTGTGTATGTCTTTGTGGGGAAGGCTAGGTGGTCACATCCAGGACGTTAAATGGAAAGATGGTAGGGCCAGTTTTATAAATCCAGGTAAGTAGGGACAGGTGCACAAGGACAGGAGTATAAAATTAGATGAGTAAGGCCAAAGAATCAAGGCCAGGGCGCTAAGGACTAGTAGCTAAGGCCATGTAGATAAGGCCACGCATTAAGAACAATAAGTAAAAAGCCAGTAAACTAAGACCAGGGGTAAGGCCAGAGGATAATGATACCAGCTTGAGGCCAGTAGCGGTAGAATAGAAAAGACCAGAAAATGAGATGAATTGTGAATAGCAACTGGAAGGTTATGAAGGTAAGATCAGTTGGGTACTACTGGTTGGTTAAGACATGATCTTTACACCAGTGGGGTATGGACAGGTGGGTAAGGCAGGTGTATAAGGCCAGGGGATTCACACTGAATGCGACAGGCCAGGAGGTTTATAAGGCAGGTAGTTAAGTCTAAGTTGGCAAAACCACAAGGTTAAGACTGGGTCAGGAAGCCACGAGATTGAAAAGGTGGGGTGGCTGAGGCCAGTAAGTTAAGGCCTCCCTAATTATATCTAGGTAGATAACTCCACCTGGGTAATAGTAAGAGGTTAAAACTAGGTGAGGTGGTTAAGGCCATGTGAGTTGCAACAAAAGGTTAAGGACAGGTGGGAATGCCATGTTGGTAAGCTACATTGATCATCTAGGTGAATGAGGACATGAGGTTAAGGCCAGGTGGGTATGTCCAGATGGCTAATTGGAGGTGTCTAAGTCTGGGGGTAGGGTGGAGGTAAGTCTGGGGAATAAGGGCAAAGGGGTAAGTCCAGGGAAGTAAAACCTAGAGAGGTAAATCCAGTGGTTTAGACCTAGTAGATAAAACCAGCAGTTTACGGATACTTGTGTAAACCAACTGTGGAGGCCATGTGGGTCATGTAAGGTTGGTAAGACTAGGTGGGAACACTAAGTAGCTAATCCAGGTTTTTAGGGCCATGGGGTTAAGGTCCATAGGGTTAGGCCAGGTGGGTAAGGCTAATGGGGCATGGCTGGGGCCGTAAAATAAGATGGGGAGTAACGGCAGTGGCATAAGGCCTCATGGGCAATATCACATGGGTCTTGAACAGAGATCAAGGGCGGCAAATTGAAGCCAGGTGAGTAAGAACAGGTGGATAATGGCGAGCAGGGGAAGTTTTGCCCAGGTGAGTAAGGGCAGAATGATTAGCCTATGAAATTAAAACTCAGGGAGTATGACCAGGGGATTAATAAAGCCAGATAGATAATACCAGGTTCGTAATACCATGAGGATAAGGTGACGTGATGAAGCCAATGAGCTTAGGAAGTTCTGCTGAGTGCGGTCAGGTTGTTAAAACCAGGTGTTCAGGCAGGGCATGGTGGCTCCCACTGGTAATCGCAGCACTAGGTGCATAAGGCCAGGAGATTCTTGCTGGATAGTAAGGCCAGGAGGTTCATAAGGCACGTAGGTAAATCTAAGTTAACAGATCCATGAGTTTAAGACTAGTCAGGAAGCCAAGCAATTGAAAAGGCTGGGTGGCTAGCTAAAGTCAGTAAGTTAAGGCCTCCCTGCACAGAGCTAGGTGGCTAACTCCACCTGGTCAATACTTAGAGGTTAAAGCTAGGCAGATTAGGCCAGGAGGTTAAGGCCATATGAGTAAAACCAAAAGTTGAAGTCAAGGTGGGGATGCTAGATTGTAAGCTATGTTGGTCAGGCCGTGAGGTTAAGGCCACATGGGTAATGCAAGGTGTCTGGGATGAGGGCATGCAGTTGGGGGTAAAGCTAGGGAATAAAAGCAGGGGGGTGATAAGACAGGGGTGAAAACCTAGGGAAGTAAATCCAGGGGTTTAAGTTCTGGTAGTTAAAACCAAAAGGCTAAGGACAGTTGTGTTAACCAAGTGTAGAGCCCATGTGGGTCACAGGTGGTTGGTAAGACTAGGTGGGAAAACAAGGTGGCTAATCCAAGTTGTTAGGGCCATGAGGTTAAGTCCCATAGGGTTAGGGTAGGTGGGAATACAAGGTGGCTAATCCAAGTTGTTAGGGCCATGAGGTTAAGTCCCATCAGGTTAGACTAGGTGGGGAAGGCTAATGGGGTCTGGCCAGGGACGTAAAATATGCTGCAAAAAGCCAGGGAATCAGTTAGACAGCTGAATAAGGCCTCATGGGCAAGATCAGCTGAGATAGGTCTTGACCAGAGATTGAGGCCAGCAAGTTAAAGCCAGGTGAGTAAGAACAGGGGGACGATGGTGAAGGGAAAGTAATGGTCAGGTGGGTAAGGGAAGGACTTTTAGGCCAAGAAATTAAGACTTGGTGAGTACAGCCAGGACATTAATAAAGACAGATAATGCCAGGTTCATAATACCATGAGGATAAGATAAAACAATAAAGCCAATGAGCTTATAGTAAGTTCTGCAGAGTGCAGGCAGGTTGTTAAAACCAGGTGTTTAAATCCAGCAGAATAGAAGACTATTCCCAGGCCAAGAAATCAGTGAGGGAAACACCCAGTCAGATTAAAGGCAATTCTCCAAGCCAGCCAAATGATGATGCAAGACATCATTGGGTGATGGGGCTGGGGCTGGGGCTGGGGCTGGGGCTGGGGCTGGGGCTGGGCCATGGAGTTGGGGTAAAGCTGAGATAGGCTGGGCCTGGGCCCCAGACCGGGCCATGGAGTTGAGGGTAAAGACGGGGATGGGGCTGGGACTGGGACATGGAGTTGGGGGTAAAACTGGGGATGGTGCTGTGCCTGGGCCATGGGGTTAGGGGTAAAGCTGAGGATAGGCCTGGGGCTGGGCCTGGGCCTGGAACTGGGAAAGAGGGTTGGAGGTAAAGCTAGGGCTGGAGCTGGGGTTTGGCCTGGGCCTGGTCCTTGGCCATGGAGTTGGGAGTAAACCTAGGGCTGGGGCTGGGGCTGGG
>PVKV010031673.1:0-20743 GCA_004027835.1 Alouatta palliata | reverse complement strand
AAAAAAAAAAAAAAAAAAAGTCTTTAAGTGTTCTGATACACTCATTTTTTTCTATCTATCAGAATCCTAAGAACTAAAGGTACCAAGTTATAGAGTATTTGTTGATTCAATTCTGGCCACTTCCTAAGGGACAAATGTGTTCATGAACCACTCAGCAGGGTGAAATAAACTGACTTCCAGTCAGGTAGTAACCATTCAAATATTAAGAGAATATACAACATTTGACAAGAGAAAAAAAGTCACCTTTTTTTTAAACTTAAAAGTAAACCTTGTAAACATTCTTGAATCAAAACTCAAGAATGAGAAGCCAGCATTTGATTTTTCTTTTTATTTTAAAAGACAGGGTTTCTTCATGTTGGTTAGGCTGGTCTCGAACTCCCTACCTCCTGTGCCCGCCACATTTGATTTTTTAGTTTAATAATAGGCTGGGAACGGTGGCTCACACCTGTACTCCCAGCACTTTGGGAGGCCAAAGCAGGTGGATCACCTGAGGTCAGGAGTTCAAGACCAGCCTGGCCAACATGGTGAAACCCCGTCTCTACTGAAAGCACAACAAAAAAAAACTAGCAGCGCCTGGTGGCGTACACCTGTAATCCCAGCTACTCGGTAGACTGAGGCAGGAGAACTGCTTGAACCCAGGAGGCAGAGATTGCAGTGAGCCAAGATCACACCACTGCACTCCAACCTGGGCGACAGAGCAAGACTCTGTCTTCAAGTAGGAGGGGAAAAAAAAGAACATATTTAACTGTTTCACTTAGTTTGTCATGCTAAAGGAAACTTTGCTGTCTTGTTAAGTATTAACTTTTTTTTTTTTTGCTTTGACCATATGTGGAGAACCAAAGGTATTAGCATTTAATGTTAGTATTTAAATATTATAAAAATTAGCCAAGCATGGTAGTGTGCGCCTATGGTCCCAGCTACGTGGTAGGCTGACACATGAGGATGGTTTGAGGCTGAAAAACAGACCACAACCCTGTCTCAAACACACACACACACACACACTTTTTTCTCACTTCAAACTTTATTTTCAGCAACACATTTTTTGTTGTTGTTGTTAAGAGACAGGGTCTTGCTCTGTCATCCAGGCTAGAGTGCAGTGGCACGATTTCAGCCCACTGCAGCCTCAATCTCCCAGGCTCAAGCAATCCTCCTGCCTCAGCCCACCAAGTAAGTGGGACTACAGGTGCGTGCCACCATGCTGTGCTAATTTTTTTTTTTTTTTTTTTTTTGTAGAGACGGTTTTACCGTATTGCCCAGGCTGATCTCTAACTCCAGAGCTCAGGCAATCCGCCTGTCTCGGCCTCCGATCAACAACATATTTAAGCATCCAGAAGTACTGGAAAACGAGGACAATGTTAGAATGTCCTAGGATTCCATGCACCAATTTTTTCTTGTAAGTTGCCAAAATAACTGATTCATAATTCCACTAAAATTACTGATTTCATAAACAGGAGATATAAAATTCTCCCATCTGTAACTCCTACTCTGCCGATGAAGCCTAAAACTGCTTAAAGCTTTTTAAAAATATTTGTCTCTACTATTTTCTCTTTTAGAATTGTTTTACCCTTCAGAAGAGAAAAGATAAAAAATGTAAAAAAAAATCTGGTTAACTCTGCAGAATGAATTATGCTTTTTTTCTTGCCCCCAATCCCTAGTATCTACTGCTGTGTTCTTCTTAGTATCTTTTCACAAACTAACACATAATTTTTGTTTTCCTACAACCACCATATCATGTGAATTTCTCCCTCATTATAACTGCCATCTCTTCACATCAGTTCATAAAAATTTTATTCCAAGCTGGAGCCGGGCACGGTAGCTCGTGCCTGTAATTCCAGTACTTTGGGAGGCTGAGGCAGGTGGTTCACCTGAGGTCAGGAGTTCGAGACCAGCCTGGCCAACATGGCGAAACTCTGTCTCTACTGAAAACACACACAAAAAAAATTAGCTGGTTGTTGTGGCAGGTGCCTATAATCCCAGCTACTCGGGAGGCTGAGGCAGGAGAATTGCTTGAGCCCAGTAGGCAGAGGTTGCAGTGAGCCGATATCGCACCACTGCACTCCAGCCTGGGCAACAGAGTGAGACTCCATTTCAAGACAGGAAAAATCAACAACAGTAGTTAGGTATCAGCATGTATTAACAAAGGTAAAACACAAGATTGCAAGATTGTAAATGTGCTGAGTTGTTTTTTTTTTCCATTTTTTTTTTTAAGGCGGGGTTTTACCATGTTGGTCAGGCTGGTCTTTAACTCCCGACCTCAGGTGATCCGCCCGCTTGGCCTCCAAAGTGCTTGGATTACAGGTGTGAGCCACCACGCCCAGCCTGTGCTGTGTTTTAAAATAAACTTTCTGTAATACTTGTGACCAAAAACAAAAATTCTAGGGGTTCTATCTCCTTTTAAAACAGAAAGGGCTACTGTCCTACTTACAGAAGCTCTTCTATTATCATTATAACAGCCTATCTCAGCGATTCCTTAGGGTAGTTGGTTTTAATACCTGTTGAATAAACTGACTAATGAATGAATCAGTAAACAAACTCTGAGGACCTCAATAAACAAATTTATTATGCTATCTCATGCTGCATACTATATACTAGCAATGGCCCAGTACCTAGCCTTACAATGGTTACAAGACTGGGCCATGAATTCACCTTTAGAACCACTTTTCCCCCACTAGTATTACATATAAATAATGCTTAAGGCTGGGCACCGTGGGGCTCGCCTGTAATCCCAACACTTTGGGAGGCTGAGGCGGGCGAATCACTTGAAGTCAGTTCGAGACCAGCCTGGTCAACATGGTGAAATTCTGTTTCTACTAAAATTACAAAAATTAGCAAGGAGTGGTGGTGGGCGCCTATAATCCCAGCTACTCAGGAGGCTGAGGCAGGAGAATCACTTGAACCCAGGAGGCAGAGGTTCCAGTGAGCCAAGATCACACCACTGTACTCCAGCCTGGGCAACAGAGTAAGACTCCATCTCAAAAATAAATAAATAAACCTCTATATTCCTGGTATTTAAGTTATATTTTATGGTTTTTAAATCTGTAATTCAGGCCGGGCACAGTGGCTCACACCTATAATCCCAGCACTCTGGGAGGCCAAGGCAGGTGAATCACCTGAGGTCAGGAGTTCAAGACCAGAGATCAATACCAGCCTCACCAACATGGCAAAACCCATCTCTACTAAAAAATACAAAAATTAGCTGGGTGTGGTGGCACGCGCCTATAGTCCCAGCTACTCGGGAGGCTGAGGCAGGAGAACCACTTGAACCCAGGAGGCAGAGGTTGCAGTGAGCCAAGATCACACTACTGCACTCCAGCATGGGTGACAGAGCAAGACTCTAGTTTAAAAAAACAAAACAAAACAAAAAACAACTGTAATTCATTCTGCAGAGTTAACCAGATATATTTAATTTTTGTTTATGCCAAGATACCCAGTCCATTCACTTCAAATTTTACCATAACATATTCCCCTTTTGTTTGGAGCCGCCAAAACTTGCTTGTTCATAGTATGGACTTCAAAGGTAAAGGCAAAAATACCAATTAATAGCTAATTTTTATAGATATTCCTTTATTCCTTTAAGATAATTGGCCTCTCATGGAAATTCAGAAAACATTTCTGGTGATCTTTGATAAATACAAATGTTCACTTTAAACAACCTAAAATGAGATTACCAACTACTTCCTTCAACGCAAGTTTATATGTTTTGCCATGTGAAACTGATTGAGAATTATTATAATCATAAACAAAGTTTATCTGTTGTTACCTATAGATGATAAACAAAATAAATTATAAGATTGAAAACTGGTATGTACTTTGTAGAAAAATAAAGCAGGTAAGAGAGCTATGGTGTAGTTTATTTTAAATACAGAGATTAGGCCTTAACAATAAGGTGAAGATTAGAACAGAGATTTAAAAGAGGCAAAGGCAGGAAGCCCTATTCATATCTGGGGGAAAGAGACTTCCAAGTAAAGGAAAAGACAAAGAGGCTGCGGTAGGAATGGTGTGTTTGAGGGAGGAATAATAACAAGGCCAATATAATGACTGGAGCAGAATAAATGAAAGTCAGAGATAAATACTGAGTATTACTTATAGAGTGTAGGGCTATGTAGCACACTGTAATAATTTTAGTTTTAACTCTGAATGAGACAAAAAATATTTGAAGAGTTTCTGACTTGTCACATTTTCACAGTATCACTGGCCACTGTGTTAAGACTGGAAGGGAACAGGATAGAAGCAAGAGACTAACACAATAATAATATAAGAGATGGCAGCCTAGAACATGTGGTAGTGGTAAAAGTGCTATTAAGCTGTTGGATCCTGGATATATTTTGAAGGCAGCCAACAGGATTTGAAGGATTGTACAGTACGTGTGATTTAAAACAGAGAGATACAGAGTTATTAGCACTGAAATTATTTCCACAGCATTTTTTAAAATATTGAAAGTACCTCACCTTCAGAAGCACCTTTTCCTGCTAAGTATGAAACTTTATAGCCCAGGATAATAAAAACAGGAACCTGGGCCAGGTACAGTGGCTCATGCCTGAATCCCAGCACTTTGGGAGGCCAAGGCAGGAGGATCATTTGAGCTCAGGAGTTCCAGACCAGCCTGGTCAACATGGTAAAACTCCATCTCTACCAAAAATACAAAAAATTAGCCAGGTGTGGTAACATACACCTTTGGTCCCAGATACTCAGGAGACTGAGGTGGGAAAATCAGTTGTGCCCGGGAAGTGGAGGTTGCAATGAGCCAAGATCACACCACTGCACTCCAGCCTGGGTGACAGAGCGAGGCCCCTCAAATATTAAATAAAACAGGAACCTATGATGGAAGCATTTGCTATCTCTAGTGTGGCAGTGGCCACACAGGTACATGCATTTGTCAAAACCCAATGAAATCACTTGTGTGCAAATTTTATCTCAAGAAATTTGGTCCAAAAAGAAACTCTGCAGGCATGGGCTGGGGTTAAAAAAAAAAAAAATCCCTGACGACCTATCTCCACATGCATGCACTCTGCTTTTCTGTTTTTCTCTTTACTCTTTCAAACCATTCTTTTTTCTGCACTCTTGAGAATACCGCAAGTACGCAAAATACAGCAAAATACTGCTTATAAGCATTCCTCTATTGCAGACTTATCCAGACAGAAACAAAGTATTTCTCCCAGGATAGATTATTTTAGACTAGCTCCACCAGTACAGTATGTGCCAAATTTCAGAAATGATTAAGAACGAACTGACAGATTCCCCTCAGCAAATATTCACATACAACTCACTCATTCATTCAACATCTATTTCCAATTATGTGCCAGGTCTACAGGAATTATTCCTAGAAAAAAGTGTTTTATGCCTAAAGAAGAACGGGAAATGCTTAACAGAAAAACTACTTTTACAGCAAAGCTTTTCAGAAGTATGAAAATACTCAACTGTTTTGAAATCTCCAAAAAAGAGCTGATCTTTTTCTGACATTGCCACTTTGTTGTTTTACCATTTTCAGTGTTTAAACGGCAACATAAACACAGCTACGCAGGAGGATGAATGAGCCCCGGAGTTCTGAGCTGCAGCACTATGCTAATCGGGTGTTCATGCTAAGTTCATTCAGCATCCATATAGTAACTTCCTGGGATGAGGGGGAACCACGAGGTTCCCAAGAGAGAAGGGCAAAACTCCCAAACTGATCAGTAGTAGTGGGATTACCCTGTGAATAGCCACTGCATTCCAGCCTGGGCAACACAAGAAGAATCTATCTTAAAAAAAAAAAAGGCTGCCGGGCGCGGTGGCTCACGCCTGTAATCCCAGCACTTTGGGAGGCCGAGGCGGGCGGATCACGAGGTCAAGAGATCGAGACCATCCTGGTCAACATGGTGAAACCCCGTCTCTACCAAAAATACAAAAATTAGCTGGGCATGGTGGCGTGCGCCTGTAGTCCCGGCTACTCGGGAGGCTGAGGCAGGAGAATTGCTTGAACTCGGGCGGGGGAGGTTGCAGTGAGCCGAGGTCGCGCCACTGCACTCCAGCCTGGCGCCTGGTGACGGAATGAGACTCTGTCCCAAAAAAAAAAAAAAGGCTGGGCATCGTGGCTCATACCTGTCATCCCAGCACACTGGGAGGATGAGGCAGTCAGATCCCTTGTGCTTGAGTTCCAGACAAGCCTGGGAAACATGCTGAAACCCCGTCTTTACCAAAATACAAAAAACTACCTGGGCATGGTGGTGTAAGCCTGTGGTGCCAGCTACTTGGGAGCCTGGAATAGGAAGATTACTTAAGCCTGGGATGCAGAAGTAGCAGTGATCCGAGATCACAGCACTGCACTTGAACCTGGGTGAAACAGACCCCATCTCAAAAGGAAACAAAAAAGCAGCACTACTACTATCTATAAAGAAAAAATATATTATTATGATAATATACAAAATTTGGTTAGCTGGGTGTGGTGGCACCCGCCTGTAATCCCAGCTACTCGGGAGGCTGAGGCAGGAGAACTGCTTGAACCCGGGTCCGGAGGAGGAGGTTGTGATGAGCCAAGATCCCGCTGTTGTACTCCAGCCTGGGCAACAAGAGCAAAACTCTGACTCAAAAAATTAAATAAAAAAAAAACTTGGGGTAATGGATGCACAATTTTGTATATTTACTAAAAATCATTGAATTGTGTCTTACAGGTAAATCTGATATGTCAATATAGTTCATATAGTTGCCATTTTTAAAAAGGTGTATTGGCTGGGTGCGGTGGCTAACGAGTGTAATCCCAGCACTTAGGGAGGCCGAGGCAGGCGGATCACATGCAGTCAGGAATTCAAGACCAGCCTGGACAACATGGTGAAACCCCAACTCTACTAAAAATACAAAAATTAGCTGGGTGTGGTGGCAGGCAACTATAGTCCCAGCTACTTGGGAGGCTGAGGCAGGAGAATCACTTGAACCCAGGAGGTGGAGGTTGCAGTGAGCAGAGATCTTACCATTGTACTCAAGCCTGGGTGACAGAACAAGACTCCCCACCATCCCCACCACACATACATACACACACACACACACACACACACACACACACACACAACCAGTTAATGCCTGTGGAAACAGGCATTAACATATGATGCCTGTAAGACAGTGGGACAATAAAAACGTTTCTTCTTAAAAGCCTTTTGGTACCCTACAAGGAAAAGGGAAAGGAAGAGGTCCTTTTATTTCCTAAAGGACCCACTTTAGCAAACAAAAAACAAAAGCCCAAAGGATGAATTACTTATACCAACAGTTATATTTACTTTTGTTTACAAAAGTCTTTATCATACATTATCCCATTTAATCTCCCAAATTACCAGGTGCTCTTCACCAGTTGTGTATTATTTTTACACATGAAAAAGCTAACTTGTTCAAGGGCACACAATATGTGGGTGGACACTCCAAGGTCCCCACTATCCAACGCAAAGGCTGTTTCCGCTCTACCACAATGTCTCTTTCTAGCAATAACATACCAATGAGACAGAGACTTCTCAAGGATTAGTTGTGATCTTGTTCAAAGTCTATTCAGAATACATTTCTTAAAAATATTAAGAGTCAGGACTGGGCTCCTACATTTCATTAAAAATTCTTAAATAACAAATTATGTCGCCGGGCGCGGTGGCTCACGCCTGTAATCCCAGCACTTTGGGAGGCCGAGGCGGGTGGATCACGAGGTCAAGAGATCGAGACCATCCTGATCAACATGGTGAAACCCCGTCTCTACTAAAAATACAAAAATTAGCTGGGCATGGTGGCACATGCTTGTAGTCCCAGCTACTCGGGAGGCTGAGGCAGGAGAATTGCTTGAACCCAGGAGGCGGAGGTTGCGGTGAGCCGAGATCGCGCCATTGCACTCCAGCCTGGGTAACAAGAGCGAAACTCCGTTTCAAAAAAAAAAAAAAAACAAATTATGTCAATTAATACAGATTTAAACGCTTACTATGTGTTACCTGGATATTGCACTAAGGATTTTACATACGTTTTTCTCAATCCTCAAACTCAATAACCTATAAGGTGGATACTCCTATAAATTCATTTTAGAGAAAGAAAAAGCAAAGTTTGAAATAAAAGAAAAAAGAAAAAGAAAAACCAGGGCTTTAAGTTAAATCAATTAGAATAGTGTTAAGATTTACTGGAATCATGAGTAACTCATGACCAACTGAATGCCTTTCAAGTCTTCTGAATGTTTTTGGAAATAACCTTTAAAAAAATTAAAGTCCATGCTAGTGCAGAGAAGGCAATAAAAAAAATTAAAGTCCAAAGACAACACGAAATTTGTTTATACACTGCTACCAACGGCCTAATACACAGTACTTCCCACTAATATAGCAGTATGGTGCAAGACAGGTCCAATCTTTTCCCTTCTCTCGGCTCCACTCTGCCCAGTATCAAAATTGGCATTTCCATGGCAATACAAATCCGCATTACATAACTTAAAAATAATCTTCAGAGTCCTACGTCTATTCCGGAAAAACGTCTTTTAAAAGCATGATGGAAGACCAAAGAAGAATGAGAAAGTAACATTTAAATGTGGAGCTTAGTAATCGCCTAGAATGAATGGCCATATACAGTTTACTGCATGCTCCAACCAGCAAAGGAGAAGGACGGCAAAATTCACGACTATCTTAAGCAAGCCAGGGCAATGCTAAAAAGGTAGGTATTAGCTCAGTTCCAAGGGGGTGGGGCCAGTTTACTTGGTGGCGGGCTCTAGGTGGCCAAAGAAGAAGGGAAAGATACCCGCTGGTGACCAGCACCTCGCTAAAAAGGGTGGGTGGAGGCTAACTTCAAAGCAGAGCCTGGGACGAGTGTGTTCCAGGCCTGAAAATCCACTGCGGGGCCCCGGTAGGCAAGGGGGCTCAGGGAAAGGCTCCCCAGGGGCAGATCGATCGTTCTGTGGCTAACGTGGAGCCCACAAGGGGCAGAGACGAGCCACTTCGCGGCAGAACGTGGAAGGGAAAGAGAAAGTGGGCGACAATGCAAGACAGAAAGCTCAAGCCGTAGCTCAGCCCTCCAAGGGCTCCGGCTGGGCCCACTGGTTTTCAAGGCCGTAAGAAAAGCCGAGAAACCAAGCCTCGTGCCGGCCCCTCCCCCACCCGCCTTACCTCTACCCCACCCTGGCGCTTTCGCAGCCACCCCGGCTTTTTCTCCTCCACCAGCCGAGTCACCCGGTCTCCCGGTTTCCACACGCGTTCAGAGACACAAACTCACCCGCCGCTGAGGAAACGGTACTGCCTTCGCGGCCTTCGGGGATCCAGGTTATGAGCGCGCTCCACTGGTTCGAGGTTTCTGCACGCCGCTCGCCCGGGAGACCGAGTGCCCAGTGCCTCCTCACACAGGCCGCAAACACAGCCGCGGCGCGGGGAGCTGCTGGAGGTCTTCCTCTTGGCCCGGTATGCACTGCGGCCGGAGGCGTGGAGCGCGGAACCATAGAGAAGAACGTATATAGATCGTCTCCGCTGCTGGCTCTGACTCACCAAGTCGAGACGGAATAACCATAGAGAAGCAGCGTCTAACCGCTACTAGAAAGGCCCGAACTGTAAATTATGACCCACCCTGCCATATTTGATTGGAGCCGACTGAATGTTACGACTACGGGACGCCATCTTGAGGTCAAGATTCCTGGCGGGCACCACGCGAGGAGTGTTTAGAGGATTTCTCACTTTTCGTAGTTTTTTCGGGGCGTAGAACCTTGCTTTGTGATTCATTGAGGTTCGAGGAACTGATAACTGGGCCAGATCCGTAACCTCAGTGTTAAACTCCAAGTGCTGTTACAATAGCTACTCGAGATCAAGAAATAATTGGCAAAAGCTGTGGAAGCTTTTTGAAAAGTAAAAGCTTATGCGTAGTTGTAGGGCCAAAGAAGTGGCTGGAAGATGTTTGAAAAAACGTGAAAAGTCCTGTAATACTAGTTAACACAACTTTGGTCTGTAATCTAAACGTGCTAAAAGATCTTAGCTTAGGTTAATGCAATGAATAAAACTAATCATAAATGATTAGGTTATTCAGATTTTGGACCTTAGAGCCGATATCTAGTTATACACCTTTGTTTCTCAACTGCTTGCTTCTCGGAAGGCGTAAAATGTATTCAGTATAAAGTTATTGCCTCTCTGAGTGCCTAGTGCTGTGCTAAGTGCTGGAAGTGTGAAGGCAAATGGAAGTGAGATTTGTTCCTGTCCTGCAGGAACTGTTAACAAGGCCAAATAGATAAGAAACCTTGACCACCATGTATAAAATTGAAACATACCTACACACTTCCTGCCTGCCTCTCCTACTTAATTTTACTCTAAAGCACTCATAACCATCTTTCATAACGTATATTTTTCCTTTCTTTTCTTTTTTTTAAAGACGGGGTTTCACCATGTTGGTCAGGCTGGTTTTGAACTCCCGACGTCAGGTGAATCCACCCGCCTTGGCCTCCCAAGTGCTTGGATTACAGGCGTGAGCCACCGCGCCCGGCCCATATATTTTTCTTACTGATTTTATGGTCTGTCCATCTCTACCCCACTAGAATGTGAATGTCAGCAATGCATGGATTGCCTGTTTTGTGCAAAAACAGGTCCTGGTACATAGCAAGCGCTTTGTTGAGTGAAATAAATAATTACCCGGTGGCTCATGCCTGTAATCCCAGCACTTTGGGAGGCCTAGGTAGGTGGATCACCTGAGGTTAGAAGTGGATCACCTGACCAGCCTGGCCAACATGGCGAAACTCCATCTCTACTAAAAATACAAAAATTAGCCGGGCATGGCGGCAGGCGCCTATAATCCCAGCTACTCAGGAGGATGAGGCAGGAGAATCGCGAAGCCGGAAGGCAGACGTTTCAGTGAGCCGCGATGGCACCACTGCACTACAGCCTGGGTAATAGAGCAAGACTCTGTCTCAAAAAAAAAAAAAAAAGAAATAAAAAAAGAAAAAAAATGATTACCATAAGATGAGTACCAACAGAACACAAAATTTAGTGGGAACACAATTAAGTATCACTCACAACAAAAGACATAAACAGAAATTCTCTCTGATTACTCTGTGTCCCTTTTTATTATTAGAAACATTGTACATGAATTTGTGTTTACTTGTGTAATAGAGTTCCCAGGCAACAATTTGCCCTTAGACAATTTGTTGCTTATGTCCATGCAGCATGCATTCCCCCTGCCTCATAGTAATGACCCTCCAAATTTCTTTTTATTTTTTATTTTTTTATTTTTAAACATGGAGTTTCACCATGATGGCCAGGCTGGTGTTGAACTCCTTACCTCAGGTTATCCACCCACCTTGGCCTCCCAAAGTGCTAGGATTACAGGCATGAGCCACTGTTCCCAGCATGACTCTCCAAATTTCTTTCTTTTTTTTTTTTTTTTTTTTAAGACGGAGTTTCACCACGTTGGTCAGGCAGGTCTTGAACTCCCGACCTCAGGTGATCCGCCCACCTTGGCCTCCAAAGTGCTTGGATTACAGGTGTGAGCCACTACGCCCGGCCAACCCTCCAAATTTCTTAAAAGAAACCACCCAGCCAGGCCCAGTGGCTCATGCCCGTAATCGCAGCACTTTGGGAGGCTAACATGGGTGGATCATAAGGTCAGGAGTTCAAGACCAGCCTGGCCAAGATGGTGAAACCTCATCTTTACTAAAAATATAAAAAAATTAGCTGAGCCTGGTGGTGGGCACCTGTAATCCCAGCTACTCGGGAGGCTGAGGCAGGAGAATTGCTTGAACCCAGGAGGCAGAGGTTGCAGTGAACCGAGATCATGCCACTGCACTCCAACCTGGGTGACAGAGCAAGACTCCGTCTAAAAAAAAAAAGAAACCATTCTTCAACTACTACAGATCCGTTTTTTGTTTGTTTGTTTGTTTGTTTGTTTGAGACAGAGTCTCACTCTGTTGCCCAAGCTGGAGTGCAGTGGCATGATCTCTGCTCACAGCAACTTCCGCCTTCTGGGTTTAAGCGATTCTCCTGCCTCAGCCTCCCAAGTAGCTGGGATTACGGGCCCCCACCACCACACCCGGCTTATTTTTGTATTTTTAATAGACGGGGTTTCTCCATGTCGGCCAGGCTGGTCTCGAACTCCTGATCTTGTGATCCACCTGCCTCAGCCTCCCAAAGTACTAGGATTACAGATGTGAGCCACCATGCCCAGCCCGGATCCATGTAGTTTGTATAGGAAGTCCCAAATCTAACCAGACCTGGTTAGGACACTGGAGTAAACTTATAACCTAATCAAAACCTGGTAATTTTGTGTCTCCCTCGCTTTTTTTTTTTGGACTAGTCACTATTTAAAGCATTTACAAATAGCAACTTCTTTTTTTTTTTTTTTAATTGCAAAGTGGGTTTTAATTTTTTTAATTTTTTAATTTATTTTTATTTTTTTTAAAGACGGGGTTTCACCATGTTGGTCAGGCTGGTCTTGAACTCCTGACCTCAGGTGATCCGCCCGCCTTGGCCTCCAAAGTGCTTGGATTACAGGCGTGAGCCACCACGCCTGGCCTTTTTTTTTTTTTTTTAATAAAAAGACAGGGTTTCACCTTGTTGACCAGGCTCGTCTTGAATTCCTAACCTCAGGTGATCCACCCGCCTCAGCCTCCAGAAGTGCTGAGATTACAGGTGTGAGCCACCACACCCGGCCAAATATCAACTTCTTTAATCCTCACAGCGAACCCCTGAAGTAATACAAGTGAAGAAACCAAGACTTAGAAAGTTAACCTATCAAAGGCTACAAAAATAATTAAGTGAGCCAGTGTGGTTCCTGAGTTCATGCTCTGGAACATTATACTGCTTCCTCCTGTAAGCAATAATGCTAAAAAGAAGGGGAGAGGTCTCTATATTTTTCACTTGAATTGAACTTGGGAGAATTTAAGCTTGGTATAGATGGGGATGAGAATGAAATAATCACAGAAGAAAGCAGAAATCAGACAGGGTGAGAGATTTTTGACAATATCAGTTAAGAAAATGGTTCATTTGGCCGGGCATGGTGGCTCACGCCTATAATCCAAGCACTTTGGAGGCCAAGGCAGGCAGATCACCTGAGGTCAGGAGTTCAAGACCAGCCTGACCAACATGGTGAAACCCTGTGTTTATAAAAATAAAAAAGAAGAAAAAAAAATAAAATGGTTCATTTATTCCTTTTGTTTGTTTTTTGGTTTGCTGTTGCTGTCATTGTTTGATACGGGGTCTCCCTTCGTGGTCCTGGCTGGAGTGCAGTGTCGTGATCACGGCTCATTGCAGCCTTGACTTCCCAGGCTCCAGCAATTCTCCCAACTCAGCCTCCCAAAGAGCCAGGATTACAGGCATGAGCCATCGTGCCCGGCTAGTTCAGCTACTCCTAAAGCCAGCTGTTCTTCTAGGCTTCTCAGTATGTAAGCCAATAAATTACTTTTCCTAAAGCAATTTTAGTTATTTTCTGTTCCTTCAACAGAAAGAATTATAAATGATACACTTATATACCACTTGTAGAGAACAAACCAAGCTATTCATTTGCAATGCTAATCATCCTTCTTCTATTTTTTTCTTATGAATCTGTGCTAAGGAAACTGACTGTAGATAATTAACTTGGGTATTGGTAGCTACATTCTGTGTGCATTTGGATCCTTTCCTCATTGGCCACATCTGACCCAACTAGACAGCAGCATACCAAGTGACCTGTCAGGAGAACTGCCTTAGCAGGAAAAATGTTGTTTAGCTGGAACTGAGTAGATAGTCTCAAAACTTGAAACTAGAGCCCAGCACAGTAGCACACACCTGTAGTCTCAATCATGAGGGGGAAGGATTGCTAGTGTGTGTGTGTGTGTGTGTGTGTGTATGCATGCCCATCATTTATATTTATCTAAAATGCCATTATATACTATATAAATATAATGGCATAATATATAAATATAACATATAATGTCATTATATAAATAATATGTGTGTGTGTGTGTGTGTGTGTGTGTGTGTGTGTATTACATGCCTGTAATCCCAGCACTTTGGGAGGCTGAGGTGGGCAGATCACAAGGTCAGGAGAAGAAGACCAGCCAGGCCAATATGGTGAAACCATGTCTCTGATAAAAATACAAAAATTAGCACACACCTGTGGTCCCAGCTACTCGAGAGGCTGAGGCAGAAGAATCACTTGGACCTGGGAGGCAGAGGTTGCAGTGAACCGAGATCTAGCTCCAGCCTGGGGGACAGAGCAAGACTCCGTCTCAGCTTTTTTCACAACGGGTTTGCCGCCAGAACACAGGTGTCGTGAAAACTACCCCTAAAAGCCAAAATGGGAAAGGAAAAGACTCACATCAACCCAGGCGCAGTGGCTCACGCCTGTAATCCAAGTTCTTTGAGAGGCTGAGGCGGGGGGATCACCTGAGATCAGGAGTTGAAGACCAGCCTCACCAATATGGTAAAACCCCATCTTAAAAAAAAAAATAAATAAATATAAAGATGGAATGTCTTTCCATTTGGCCAGGTGTGGTGGCTCACGCCTATAATCCAAGCACTTTGGAGGCCAAGGCGGGCGATCACCTGAGGTCAGGAGTTCAAGACCAGCCTGACCAACATGGTGAAACCCTGTCTTTAAAAAAAAAAAAAAAAGACTCATATCAAAAGACTGACGTCGTCTTTGGACACATAGATTCAGGCAAGTCCACCACTACTGGCCATCTAATCTACAAGTGCAGTGGCATCGACAAAAGAACCATTGAAAAATTTGCAAAGGAGGCTGCTGAGATGGGAAAGGGCTCCTTCAAGTATGCCTGGGTCTTGGATAAACTGAAAGCCGAGAGTGAACATTGTATCACCGTTGATATCTCCTTGTGGAAATTCGAGACCAGCAAGTACTACGTGACTATCATTGATGCCCCAGGACACAGAGACTTCATCAAAAACGTGATTACAGGGACGTCTCAGGCAGACTGTGCTGTCCTGATTGTTAGTGCTGGTGTTGGTGAATTTGAAGCTGGTATCCCCACGAACGGGCAGACCCGAGAGCATGCTTTCCTGGCTTACACACTGGGTGTGAAACAACTAATTGTTGGTGTTAACAAAACGGATTCCACTGAGCCACCTTACAGCCAGAAGAGATACGAGGAAATCGTTAAGGAAGTCAGCACTTATGTTAAGAAAATTGGCTACAACCCTGACACAGTAGCATTTGTGCCAATTTCTGGTTGGAATGGTGACAACTTGCTGGAGCCAAGTGCTAACATGCCTTGGTTCAAGGGTTGGAAAGTCACCTGTAAGGATGGCAATGCCAGTGGGACTATGCTGCTTGAGGCTCTGGACTGCATCCTACCACCAACTTGTCCAACTGAGAAGCCCTTGTGCCTGCCTCTCTAGGATGTCTATAAAATTGGTGGTATTGGTGCTGTTCCTGTTGGCCGAGTGGAGACTGGTGTTCTGAAACCTGGTATGGTGGTCACCTTTGCTCCAGTCAATGTTACAACTGAAGTGAAATCTGTTGAAATGCACCATGAAGCTTTGAGTGAAGCTCTTCCTGGGGACAGTGTGGGCTTCAATGTCAAGAATGTGCCTGTCAAGGATGTTCGTCGTGGCAAGGTTGCTGGTGACAGCAAGAACGACCCACCAATGGAAGCAGCTGGCTTCACTGCTCAGGTGATTATCCTGAACCGTCCAGGCCAAATCAGTGCTGGCTCTGCCCCTGTACTGGATTGCCACATGGCTCACATTGCATGCAAGTTTGCTAAGCTGAAGCAAAAGATTGATCGCCGTTCTGGTAAAAAGCTGGCAGATGGCCCTAAATTCTTGAAGTCTGGTGATGCTGCCATCGTTGATATGGTTCTTGGCAAGCCCATGTGTGTTGAGAGCTTCTCAGACTATCCACCTCTCAGTCGCTTTGCTGTTCATGATATGAGACAGACAGTTACCGTGGGTGTCATCAAAGCAGTGGACAAGAAGGCTGCTGGAGCTGGCAAGGTCACCAAGTCTGCCAGAAAGCTCAGAAGGCTAAATGAATATTATCCCTAATACCTGCCACCTCAGTCTTAATCAGTGGTGGAGGAAGAACGTCTCAGAATTGTTTGTTTCAATTGGCCATTTACGTTTAGTATTAAGACTGGTTAATGAGAACATTATGCATCATAAAACCTTCAGAAGGAGGCTGGGTGCGGTGGCTCGGGTCTATAATCCCAGCACTTTGGGAGGCCGAGGCAGGTGGATCACGAGGTCAAGAGATCGAGACCATCATGGTTAACATGGTGAAACCCCATCTCTACTAAAAAAATACAAAAATTAGCTGGGCATGGTGGCGCACGCCTGTAGTCCCAGCTACTCAGGAGGCTGAGGCAGGAGAATTGCTTGAACCCAGGAGGTGGAGGTTGCGGTGAGCAGAGATCAGGCCATTGCACTCCACCTGGGTAACAAGAGTGAAACTTCGTCTCAAAAAAAAAAAAAAAACCTTCAGAAGGAAAGGAGAATGTTTTGTGGACCACTTTGGTTTTCTTTTTTGCTTGTGGCAGTTTTAAGTGATTAGTTTTTAAAATCAGTACTTTTTAATGGAAACTAATTGACCAAAAATTTGTCACAGAATTTTGAGACCCATTAAAAAAGTTTAGTGAGAAGAAAAAAAAAAAGACTCCTTCTCAAAAAAAAAAAAAATTACAAATGCCAGCTGGGCACAGTGGCTTATGCTGGTAATCCCAGTGCTCTGGGAGGCTAAAGAAGGTAGATCACTTGAGGTCAGGAGTTTGAGACCAGCCTGGCCCAATAGGGCAAACCCCGTCTCTAAGTTTTATTTTTAGTTAGCTGGAAAAAGATTTGACATTAGGTAAAAATATTATTTATTAGGGTTGAGGTGGTACCACAATATAGTAAAAGTATTAGAAAAGTGACCCTCAAGGTATATCAATTATAAAGCAGATGAAAACTTGAATGACAAATATCTAGTAAAATTCTCTAGTAAAAAAGTTGATGCAACCCATGCTACAAAATGAAAGTGAGAAAGCCATATAAATAAAGCAGAATAATGTTCTAGGCCTTAAGGTAATGAAGTTAGTTGAAAAAAAAAAAGAACAATTCTAGAATTGAAATAAATCTTCAGTGAAGTCTTGGTTGTTTAGCTGGAGTTCACCAAGTCGTTTTTATCCCCCCATGACATTTAAAAAGCCCTTGGTATCAAATAGCATCTGCATATATAAGTCAGTTGTTAATGATATTCCAAGACTTCAGTGCTAAAGATTTTTAAGATTATGAATCATATTTGAAATTCAATTCATTGGGACACTAAACGTCAAACTAAAATGAAAGCTATAATACTCCTATCTAAGAAAGGATGCTACATTTCTGCAGTAATATGTATTCCCAGACTAAGACTTTTTCCCCTCAAGAAAAGTAGAATTTAAAGGATAAACATCTAACCAACTAGCAAAACTTTCAACATTTCATTTATTTCAAAATCGATTTTATTGCAGCCAAAACAGTAGAATTAACTGTACATAATAAACTATTATATATATATATGTATATATATATATATATATATATATATATACACATTTTAAGTTATAGAGAATAAAGTTTATTTTGGCAGATAGTGTTAAACAAAATTGAAGTTGCATACATTAGTAATATAACTCAACATCCTTAATTTGGTATAAGTATAACATATTTTCTTGCTTTCCTGTGTTCTGCTAAATCACCACACCTAAACTGCTTTATAAAACTGATATGCTGAAATTTAACTTTACTGTTTTCGCTTACGCTCTGATTCCAAACAAAACTTTTCATAAGCTTCTTCTATCTCTGGGTCCATCTCATCATCAATATCATCCAAGTATGGATCACCAGCCCCTGATAAATCTGTTCCATTTTCTTCATAATCTGGAAAAAAGTCCTCTCTTTCAAGTAACTCTTGATATTTCTCTTGATAATCTGGATCAGCTGCAGTGAAAGGAACACCATCAGATGTATAAAATGTTGGTTCATTCATAAAGTAGTTAGGATCATTTTCCGGTGTTGCTTCTCTGTATGTTGAAGTTGCATGGACTCTACCCCAGTTGCTTGACCAGAGTTCCACAAGCTTCAAGAGCATCTGTTTTACATCTCTACTGCAGTTTGCATCTAGGACAACGTTTTCAATTCTCTGAATAATTTCTTCCATATCCATCTTTCCTTTTTCCTTCCAAGCATCTTCCAAAACTGAGCCTGTCAACTTCAATAATTTTACTGCACAAATTAAATTGTCATCCATAGGATTAGAAAAGACGGCATTCAGCAACTCTCCAAGACCAACCTGAAGAATATCTGCTCTCGTAACCTGTCCATTTGTTCCCTTGATCTCCAGGTTAAGATAAAGCTCTCCCAGAAAGAGTACAAATGCATGAAATCATTTTCGAGTAACTTCATCCCCTTTTGCAGCTTGATCTTTTTTCTTCTTTTTTTTTTTTTTTTTTAAGACAGGGTTTCACCATGTTGGTCAGGCTGGTCTTGAACTCCTGACCTCAGGTGATCTGCCCGCCTTGGCCTCGAAAGTGCTTGGATTACAGGCGTGAGCCACGGCACCTGGCCTTTGCAGCTTGATCTTTAACTTCATATTCAGTCCAACATCTTTGAAGTAGCCATTGGTGGAAGTTGCCACTCTGTGGGCTAATTGTCTGATGATGGGACAGGTAATTACACAGGCGAGCTCCCATATAAGAGAAATTCGGGATAGATGTGGCCTGTTGATATACGAGTTCCACAAGTTCTTGCAAAGCATCATCTGTTGTAACCCAACCATTCAGTGTCTCTGCAAACTGTTCAATTTCAGTTTCAAAACTGCCAGGCTGCTCTGTAAGATGATTCAAAAAATCCTGAACATATTCAGATAGAGTGGGATAATCCTCACAACCATCCTCATAGGATTCTGTGTAATTGGAAGAATAACCTGACGGGTAAAATTCAGGGGCATTCACAGACAGCTTAGACATTAATACAGGTGCTACGACCACCTGGGGTTTAGCCATTGCTGACTCCGAGTTCTGCTGTGGGATTTTATCCTGTGAACTAGGTGGAGCTCTCAGGGGCTTCATTTGCTCCCAGGCAGGCCCGACCTACTGGATAGTTCTCAGGAGAGACGTGCGAGCGTCCCGCTAATTTTTGTATTTTTAGTAGAGAATGGGTTTCACCTTGTTGGCCAGGCTGGTCTCAAACTCCTGACATCAAGTGATTTCCCTGCCTTGGCCTCCCAAAGTTCTGGGATTACAGGCATGAGTCACTGTGCCCAGACAGGAAGGATTTCTTTCTTCGAAGTTGGAGCCGGGCCTACATGCCAGCAACCATGTCTAAGGGCCTACAGTTGGTATTTATCTTGCCCGCACCTACTGTTGTGTTGGTATTTTTCACCATGGAAAAGTAGAGATAATTGCCTGGCCGCTATGTCACTTTTTCAGACACTAAATGATTGATTGGTGATGCCACCAAGAATCAAGTTGCCGTGGCCTGGTGCAGTGGCTCACACTTTGGGAGGCTGAGGCAGGTGAATCATAAGGTCAGGAGTTCGAGACTAGCCTGGCCAACATAGCGAAACCCTGTTTCTACTAAAAATACAAAAACTAGCTGGGCATGGTGGTGTGCACCTGTAGTCCCAGCTACTCGGGAAGCTGAGGCAGGAGCACTCCTGTCTCTCTGTTTTCCTTTCTTTGCTGTACCATCTACAAGGTGGGCCTCACTCTAAGTCTGGCTTCCCTAATGCCCATAAGATGGCTATGTTGAGTCCACAAACTTTAGAATTCAGAAACCAGATTGAGTTGATTTCAGAAGTTCTCCCAGAAGATCAAGGAAGAACGTTCCAGAAGCCCCACAACCTAAACTGAGTCACACGCTAAAGTAAGTTTCATGTTCTTTTGCAAAGCAATCATTGGGAAGATAGATGCAAGTATATTTAGACAACTAGACCTATTCTTTCCTCAGGCCTCTGAGGAAAAGTGGATATTTGCATAAAATTATAATTTTGTTAGAAAAGAAGAAGAAGGAAATGGGTATTGAGAAGGCAACTATCGCCCACTATACAATTTAATCATTCCCTTAACTATGGACATTTGTTTCCAATTTGTATACATGTAAACAATCCTGCAATCACCATCTTTGTACGTACTTTCTTTTAAATTTGTGCCTATAATTCTCTCCCACTGATACCTACAAGTGGAAACACAAGGTGGAAGGCTATGCAAATTTTGAAATTTAAATACATATTACCAAATAGCTCTGCCAAAGAAGTATACCAATTATATATTTTTTTCTTTTTTTTTTTTTGAGACAGGGTTTCACCATGTTGGCCAGGCTGATATTGAACTCCTGGCCTCAGGTGATCCGCGCACCTCGGCCTCCCAAAGTTCTGGGATTACGGGTGTGAGCCACCATACCAGGCCTATTTCTTTCTTTTTTTTTTTTTCCTTTCTTTTTCTGAGACAGTGTCTTTATCTGTCACTTAGGCTGGAGTGCAGTGGCACAATCACAGCTCACTGCGGCCTCAACATCTCTGGCTCAAGAGAGCCTCACAAGTGGCTAGGACCTTATAATTTTTTTGTAGAAAATAAGTCAGGTGGCCAGGCGAGGTGGCTCACGCCTATAATCCCAGCACTTTGGAAGGCTGAGGTGGGTGGATCACGCGGTCAGGAGTTCGAGACCAGCCTAACCAACATGGTGAAACCCCATCTCTACTAAAAATAAAAAATTGAAAAAAAATAAAAAGGCCGGGTGCGGTGGCTCACACCTGTAATCCAAGCACTTTGGAGGCCAAGGCAGGCGGATCACCTGAAGTCGGGAGTTCAAGACCAGCCTGACCAACATGGTGAAACCCC
>PVKV010031672.1:0-20747 GCA_004027835.1 Alouatta palliata | reverse complement strand
GAAAAAGGGGAGGGACAGCAGGGGGTGGGGAGTTGGGGAGGGATAGCATGGGGAGAAATAACAGATACAGGTGATGGGGAGGAAGGCAGCAAATCACACTGCCATGTGTGTACCTATGTAACAATCTTGCATGTTCTTCACATGTACCCCCAAACCTAAAATGCAATAAAAAGTATATATATATATATAAAAAAAAAAAAAAAAAAAAAAAGACACCTTCTCAGGTCTTTACTGATGTCTTTTATTCCAAAATTTTAAAATTTTGCCTTTCAAATTTAGGTAGTCAAATCTAATTAGAGTTGATCGAGGTCCGTGGAGCAGATATTTATTTTTTATTTCTTTGTGAATATGTTTTATTCATACATTACATGCATGTTGCTTGATTCAGCTTCTGATTCAATAGAGTCTGCTATCACTATTAATAATTTTGAGACAAATTAATGTTTTATGTGAAGAAAATGCTGATTGGTTTAATTTTTTCCTGTTCTTATGTATTTGAGATATTTTGCTTCAGTGAAATTACTGTCTTGACCATATAATATTGAATAGGCATAGTAATAGTAAAAGATAATTTTTTTTTAGTTCAAGAGAACATTATAAAATTTCAAAATTAAGTGTGAATTAAACTATATGAATGTTATCGTATCAAATGTAATTTAAAGAATGTTCCCATCCATTTCTAGTTCCTTCCTGTTTTTTAAAAAATAAATGAGAATTTAATTTTTATTTTTTCTGCAATTTCAAGTTAATCATTTGATCTTTTTCACTTTATAATTTTATAAATTAGTCTAGTGAGTTTTAAAGTAGAAATTAGTTCTTCAGAAGCAAATTTGTGGTTCAAGATGTGCTATTATCATGAATAAAGGATGACATATTGTATATTCTTTCTAACAGACTTTGTTTATTAGATCAATTGTAGGTTCAAAGCAAAACTGAAAAAAGCTCAAAGAATTCCCATACACTTCCTACCACCCCATCACTCCCCACACACTCTTCACTATCGACATTCCCCATCAGAGTGCTGCATCTGTTACATGTGATGAATTTACATTGACACATGTCGCTCACAGCCAACAGTTTGTATTAGGGTTTGTTCTTGATGTTACACATTCGATGGGTTTTGATAAATGTATAATGACAGGTATCCATCTTTAATAGCACCATCCAGAATAGTTTCTTTGCCCTAAAAGATCTCTGTGTTCTGCTTATTAGGTTCTTCCTCTCTTTTCCCACCTTGGTAACCACTGATCTTTTAATTGTTTCCATAGTTTTGCTTTTCCAGAATGTCATATAATTTGTATAATACAGTGGGTGGCCTACTTTTTACTTTTTTGTTTATTGTTCCTTGTCTGTGGTATGCTTGTGCACTGGAATGTTGACAACATCTTACATTTATCTATTTCTTTCCCTATGCTATCCTTCTACTTCACTCTCATTCTTACGTCCTGGACATTTAGTAGAATATTTTTAGTATGTATATTTTTAAATAGTAGACTTTAAAAATAATTTGACCACAGATATGGATATCAATTGTTTTTGATCTTTATTAAAAGGAATGCTTTATATAATCGTTTCAGATTTTCTTATTTAGTTCAAAATATTGTTAGGCCAATAGTTTTTGGATTCCTTTCCTTTTTTTTTTTTTTACTTACAAACAATGCTATTATGAACCCATTTATGTCTGCCTCATTTGCAGATATGCAAGAATTTCTCCTGTTATATACTTAAGAATATAATTGCTGGTATATGGGCTATGTGAGTGTTTGGCTTTGCAGGATAATTCCAAATTGTTTCCTAAACAGGGTATTTTAATTCATAGCCATGTAACCTGTAATATATAATAGAGCACTTTAAACACAGCCTCACTAACATCTGGCATTGTCCAAATTTATAATTTTGCCATTCAAAATTATTTAATAAAATGTGTTTGAAGTGCTTGCGTTGTTATGGCGTTTGTTTACAATATCCATACTAACGAAAAGATTTTTAAACTCACTGATTTCCTATCATTCTATTTTCATTACAGATTAAGTCGTTAATAATAATTATATCAAGCATACATGTATATATAGGATCAGTCTCACACATGATAACTTTAGTATTTTTGTATTAAAATATATATCAAAATTTACTCTCGTGCTCAGTTTGATATTTCACATTGGTTATTAAATGAGTCCAGTGAGCAGCATAGAATGAATGATTTCACTAAAATTTTATAAATCTTATTAACTGCCATCCTTACTAGATTTCCCAACACTTTGTCCAAGAGCAATAATGAAGGGCCAGATTGTTCACAATATTTTAATAACTTGTCCAAGAACATAAAATTAGTGTGTAGCAGAAAAATCTGATCTCACATATGGCTAATGTAAAGCTTCTTTGGCACTGTGCAATGTAATCTTTCCCATGACCTTTGAAGTATCCCCAAATGATGTAAATCTCTCAATAATAATTTGTTTCTCACTGTTTGAATCACCAAAATGGTACCTTGGGCTCTTTGGCTTGCAGGGCTATTTTGTTTAAATACAAGAGCTACTCCATAAATATTCAGTAATGGCCAATCACAGGAAGTCACTTATTAAGTAGGAATTTGTTTTATCTTACATAATATAAAATTAGAAAAACTCTTTCAAAATGTTTTAGTATAACTTCAAAGTATATTAACTCACTAAACATTTCAAACAGTCTTGCAGCTAAAACAATGATGGAGACTAGATACTGTGAAAAACATATACCTGCCTTTTATTTTAAATATATATATATTTTTATCACAGAATCATTAGGTCTAGCCTGAAGAAAACTTTATTTTTGTTCCATACAAATCTGCATTTGTACATTGGTATAAGAGTTTAAGGAGTTTTATTCTCTCTACTTTTTCATTAATAGACAAATAGTTCCTTAGAAACATTGTAAAATGTATTGTCTTATAAAAAGCATGTTAATTTGCTGCCCTGTTTAATTTTTTTCTCATAGGCCTAGGCTAACTTACTATGAATTGAGAATACTTGATTATTTCAATACTGAGAGTCTGTTATAATAAGAATAATTATAGGATATGAAGTCTTGTTCATGTATCATTTATTTCAGAAATCACCGACACTTTTCAAAAGTGCAATAAAATAATTTCAGAGAATATTAAAGTGGAAACAAAGTATAAAATTAATTTAACAGGTAGTTTTATAAATAACATGTTGTCTTTGTTCAATATGGGACTACTTTGTGGTTTAAAAATATTAGTCAATATTACACATTTTCGTTTTTAGAAACTCTTTTATAACTTGAAAATACATGTAATAATATGATATGCCAAGATAGTTCACATCTGAATTTTTATTTTATATATGTCCTTTTACTCATGCACAAAATTGTAGGAATTTTTGTTCACTTAGATTTTGCTGAATATATCTGTGGCTATATTACTTTTGAAAGAAATATCTAGGCTATATGTAGAAAACAGATTTGCATAATCAAATATTTCTGGGAATTGCTGGATAAAATATAGACATAGTTGATCAATGCAGTTATTTATGGGCACATTGATACAAATCTTTATTAAGTGATTTAAATCTTTATCAGGTGGTTAATGTATAGTGAAACTTCAAAAATAGATTATAGGATGTAACAATTTAATATCCACAAGTTATGTAACATGGGATTTGAATTTTTTTGGAACACCTTCAAGAAATCATGTGCTGTATATGATAGTTATTCTATATAAAGTAACTTTATGCTAAACTGCATTGTTATCCAGAGTGTCAAGGATTTTAATCCTGATTTTTTGTATTATAATCTAAACTGCCTTTTGTTATTCTCTACTGGAGATATATATATATATATATATATATATATAGAGAGAGAGAGAGAGAGAGAGAGAGAGAGAGATAGTTTGGTTTTATGAAACTGTCATGAATTTCCCATCCTTAAGTTATTTTGCAAACTTTTGTGTATCCTGAAATAATAGGCTATACAGATTGTTGAATGTGTGTAAGGTAGTTGCATACTATTCTGAGATCAAAGATATTTATGAAAAGGGGCTACAGATCAATTAGTTCTTTTTCTAGATGATACATTTACTAAATTTAATATTTGTGTTTTAGAAAAAACCTGTTTATTTTAGAATAGTTTTAGACTTCCATAAAAATTACAAAGATAATACAGAGAATTATCACATAATCCACACCCAGTTTCCCCTCTTATTAATATTTGAAATGTATATGCTACTTATGTTACAATTATGGAACAAGTATTAATACATGATTACTAATTAAAGTCTATACTGTACTCAGATATTAGTTTTAGCTATTGCCCTTAATTTCATCCAGGAAAGCACATTCCATTTGTTCCTCATGTCTCTTTAGACATCACTTGTCTGTGACAATTTCTGACTTTCCGTGTGTGTGTGTGTGTGTGTGTGTGTGTGTGTGTGTGTGTGGTGTGTTTATTATAACCTTGAGAGTTTTGAGAAATACTGGTCAGGTATTTTATATTTGTTTCATGATGAGAGTGGGATTAAAGTGCCGTTTTCATCATCTCATATATTAAGGGTACATACTGTCAAAATGGCCTATCAATGTTGATGTTGACCTTGATCATTTGGCTGAGGTAGTGCTTGCTAGATTTCTCTATTATAAAGTTACTTTCCTTAAAACCATTTTCTGCTATAATATTTGAGTGGAAGTCACTGCTGCACAGCTCATACTCAGTGAACAGGAAATTATGCTCTTCTCCCTTGAGGACAGGATATCTGCATAAGATATTTGGAATTCTTTTGCATGGAAGATTTATCTCTTCTCCCCCATTTATTTTTATTTATTTATGTCTATACAAACTAATAATTGTTTAATATTTTGAGTTATAATCAATATTATGTTATTGATCTGTTTCTCAAATTGTTGGCCATTCTGAGATCTCTCTGGTGTCTCCTATGTCTCTTTGACATACTACATCATTGTGGATTTTCTTCCTCTTTCTCCAGGCTTAGAATCAGCCATTTCCCCAAGGATTCTTCTTCTTTTTATTTTAGAATAAATTTAGAAAGCAAGATCGGAGAGCTAGGCATGCTTATTGCCTCTGCAGCCTCTTTGCTTTGAGGCCCTTTTAGGTGATAGAGAAAGGAAATATATGTGTATACTAATGAGTGTATGCACACATATTCTTAAATATTTCCATATGAAATCACCTGTGTCTATATTATGCTAAAGATGATTTAATACATTATGTTCCACTCAAGTCCATTACCACATGGAACATGCTAGCCTCTTACCCTTGCTTGTCTATAAATTCCCACCATCCGTCATCCATTTATGTAATTGTCTAGTGTGGATGCAATTTGGATCGGGATTGTTAACCCCATACACCATGGGAAAAACTCTTTTAGTATATGTACAGCTTTTTTTTTTTTTTTTTGCTCTTCTACTTAAAAATTCTATACACTTCTTTTTAACAACTTTTTTTTTTACTTCAACCTTCATTTTTTATATAGTTTTTAAAGATTTTAAAAAAGATTTATTTATTTTACTTTAGGTGCTTACTATATCTGGCATTTCTCCCCATGTTATCCCTCCCCATCCTCCCCTCCATCCCCAAGAAACCCAAGCTAGTACTTATTTCCCCAAACCACTTCAGAAAAGTTATTTCATTCACATAGACATCAGACTGACATGTTACATTCTTCATTCCATCTTGGAAACCTCCAGTCTCCAAAGGGATTTTTGAAAATTTGTGTTCATAATGTTCACTCATTATGCTGTAAAGTTCTATGACTATAAGCAAATACATACTGTCACATAACCACCAGTATAGTATCATATGGAATAGTTTCACTGCCCTATAAAAACCTCTTGCACTTCACCTATTCAAACCTTCCTCTTTTACCTTAAACGTCTGACAACTACTGTCTTTGTACCATCTATATAGTTTTACTTTTCAACAGTGTCATATAGTTGCAATCATATGGTAGTAGCCTTTTCAGACTTACTTCTTTCACTTAGTAATATGCATTTAAGATTTATCTATGCTTTTTTGCATCTTAATAAATCATATTTTTAAACCCTGAATTGTAATCCATTGTATGAATGTAGTACAGTTTGACAAACATCTTTCTTGCTTACAGTTCTTGGTCATCACAGAGCTGCTAGGAGCATTCATGTGCAGTTTAATGTAGATATACATTTCAAATCAGTGGGATAAATATGTACATGTTCTATTTCTGGTTATGTGGTAAGACTAAGTTTAACTTGATAATAAACTGCCAAACTGTCTCTGAATGTGATTGCACCATTTTGCATTCCAGCTGGCAGTACATTTTCTGCTCTTCATCATTCTCACCAGCAATTTGTATACATTTTGGGTTTTAGCTATTCTAATAGTTGTGTAGTAGTATGTCGTTGTTATAATACACAATTTCTGAATAATGATGTTGAACACTTTAAATGATTATGTGCCATCTGTATATCTTCTTTGATTAAATGTTCGTTCATATATTTCGCCCATTTTAAAAAACTGAGTTTTTTATTTTCATATTGGTGAGTTTTAAAGGATTTTGTGTAGTTTTTAAAAATGCTATTTTGCTTCTTTTTTAAAAGTTTTAGATTCAGGGGGTACGTGTGCAGATTTGTTACATGGAAATATTGTGAGATGCTGAGGTTCAGGATTTAGTTAAACCTGTCACCCAGATAGTGAATATGGTACCCAACTGGTAGTTTTTCAACCGTTACATTCCCTCTCCTTCCCTCCTTTTGGAGTCTCAGTGTCTGTTGTTCCCATCTTTATGTGTAAGTACTTTATTACATATGTGTTTTGCAAGTATTTTCTCTCAGTTTGTGGCTTGACTTTTTATTTACTTGCCAGTATATTCACAGAGAATACATCTGAATGTTAATAAGGTCCAGCCTATCATTTTTTCTTTCATAAATTGTGCTTTTGGTTCTATATCTAAAATTCATCACTAAATAGAAGACTACCTCACTTTTTTCCTATGCCTTACTGTAAAAGTTTTACAGTTTTTTTTTATAACCTATAGGCCTATCACCAATATTTATGAATTTTTTTGTGCAAGGTATAAAATTATATTTAATTTTTTTCTATATACATAAAAATATTTCAACATGATTTGTTGATGAGACTATTCTTTTGGCATTGGATTACCTTTGTTTCTCTGTCAACAATGAGTTGACTATATTTGACTATATAAAGGTCTTTATTCTGTTTCATTGTGTATTCTTTTGCCAATGCCACTCTCTTTTGATTAATGTTGCTTTGTAGTACGTTTTAATACGAGATTGTATGAGAACTCCCAGCTCTTTTCTCAGCATTGTGCTGTCTATTCTAGTTGTTATAATTCCAGATAAACTTAAGAATCAATTTCTTGCTATCTTCATAATAACTTGCTAGAATTTTGATTGGAATTTCATTGAACATTTCAACAAAGTTGGAAAAAACTGACATTTTAAAAAATATTGATTTTTCTAATCTTCAGTCACAGAATATCTTTCCATTTATTTAAAGCTTTAAAAATTTATTTCACAAGAGTTTTATAGTTTTTTATATACATACAGTGTTCTTTTTTAAAATTTATACCTAAGTATTTCAAATTTTGGTATGATTATAAATGGTACTAACTTTCTTAAAGTTTCAAATTATGATTATTTATGACTGGTAAATAGAAAGCAATTGAGTTTTGTTTATAAACCTTACATGCTTTCCTTGCTTTTAGGTCCAGAGGTTTCGTTTTTGTTTTCAGTATATTCCTTGAAATGATCTACCCAGATACCGTGTTGTACAAACAAGACAGTTTTGTTTCTGCCTTCCTAATATGTTTACCTGTTATTGACTTCTGTCTTCTGATTGCAGGAGCTAAGATACCCAGAACAATGGAACGAGAGGGCTTCCCTAGCCTATTTTAGATCTTTAAGGGAGACAGTTCATTTTTCCATCATTTCTGCAGGAGTTCTTTATTATTTCTGGGAAGTTCCTCTTCCATTTCTAGTTTCTGAGAGGTTTTTGTTATAAATTGGTGTTGGGCTTTGGCAAATGCTTTTTCTGATTCAGTTGAAATGACTATATATTTTTGTTCTTTATAGCCTGCTGATATTGTGAATTTTTTTAATTAAATGTGAAATGTTGAACAAGTCTTGCATACTTGGGATAAATTAGACTTTGCTGTGGTGTATAATTCATTTTACATATACTTGGATTCAATTTGCTAACATTTTGTTGAGGATTTTGTCTCCTTGTTTGTTAGAAATACTGATTGGTTATTTTCCTTTCTTGTAATGTCTTTATCCGGTTTTGATGTCAGAGTAATTTTGGCCTCATAAAATGAGTTAGGGAAGCAGTCTTTGTTCTTCCATTATTCTAGAAGAAAATGTAGAGAATTGGTATCATTCCTTCCCTAAATATTTGGTAGAATTTGTCAGTAAAACCCTCTGGGCCTGGAGCTTTCTTATTTAGAATGTGATTAATAGCTCATTTAATTGGTTAGAGATCCTGTTAATCCTTTCAAGGATTTGGCCCATTTTATCTAAGTTATCAAATTTGTGGCCATAAGTGTATTCATAATATTCCTTTATTAATCTTTCAATGTAGAATAGAAGAGTTAGTAATGATTTATTTTTCATTCTCATATTGGTCATTGCATGTTTTTAATTTTATAAAAGCTTTATCTATTTTATTACCTTTTCAAAGAACCATTTTTTGATTCATTAATTTTATTTGTTTTGTTTTGTACTTAATTTGTTTAATTCCTGCTCTAAATTCATTATCCTTTATCTGCTTCTCTTAAGACTACATGTTCCTTTTTCTCCAGCTTATAAAGGTAGAAACTTAAGTAACTAATTTTCAGTCTTTCTTTCTTTATAATATATGAATTTAATTCTATAAATTTTACTCAAACACTGTTTTTGCTGTATTCCACAAATTTTTAATAGACCTTCATTTTCATCAAAGTGTTATTGTAAAATTTATTTTGAGGGTTTTTTGATTCATGCATTATTCGGAAGTAATAATCAAAGCTGTAGTATGCCATGTGAATAGCACCTGTGAATAGCCACTGCACTCTAGCCTGGACAATGCAGCAAGACCCTTCGAATGTGAATTGTGAATTTCCAATTATTCAGAAAATTTCCATTGATCTTTCTGTTACTATTTTTAGTTTAGTTCCATTGTCTTAGAATAAACTTTCATGTTTTATTTTTCATTTTTAAGGTTTCTTTTATGGTCCAGAATGTGGTCTACATTGGTAAATTTTCTATGTGGGATTGAAAAATTTATCTTTTTGTTGCATATTCTAAAGATGTCATTTAGATCATGTTGAATGATAGTGCTTTTCACATCACTTCTGTCCTTACTGATTTTCTGCCTGCTTGGTCTAGCAATTACTTACTTGGGAATGTTTCAGTCTCCAAATATAAAAAGGGATTTTTCTTTTTTCCTTTCTGGTCTTTCAGTGATTGCCTCAAGCACTTTGGTGCCCTGTTGTTTGGTGTATACATATATAAGATTGTTATATCTTCTTGGATAATTAACCGCTGTATAATTATGCAATACCCTTCTGTATTTCTCATAATCTTCTTTGTTCTGAAATATAATTTGTCTGAAATAAACATAGCTTTCTTTTTTTTTCTTTTTCTTTTTCTTTTTTTTTAAGCAGGCTCTTGCTGTGTTGTCCAGGCTAGAGTGCATATTCACAGGTGCAGTTATCGCATACTATAGCCTTGAACTCCTGAGCTCAAGAAATCCTGCTGCCTCAGCCTCCTGATCCTGAGTAGACTGAACTATAGGCATATCCCATCCGGCCCAGTTTCTTGCTTTCTTTTGATTAATTAGTTACTATAGTATAGTTTATTCATCCTTTTACTTATAACCCGAGGAGTATGAATATAAATACCCATATAAAATATATAATATTATTATATATAAATAATATATTTGTAGTACATATTCTATAATATATATTGTACATTATTATTTAAAGTGGTTTCTTGTAGATTATAGTTGGGTCTTCAGCAGGTCTGACCATTCCCACTTTTGTTTTCAAGGTTATTCTAATTATTAAGTTGGCATATTCTAATTATCATAGTTACAGAGTTACACTAGGTTGGGAAAGTGTAACAATCAGTGTTTCTTCAGAAAAACAAAACTCACTCTATGTATTCTAGGTATTAAATATTTTAATTTAAGAAAGTTGCTGCTTTCATGGTCCTTGTAAGAGCAGGGGAAGCAATCAGCCACTTAAATCAGCTTATAGCACCAAAGTTGGTGTTTTACTATATCTCGTAAAAGGTTTCTGAAAGTCTATAGAATTTCTAAAAGCCAGTGTTAATTCTCACAAACTGCAGCAGCAGAGTAGATGTTTCTTAAGTCCTAACCAGGAAGCTCTTATGAATGAATCTTAATCTTGCCCAAAAGTAAGCTTGCTACTGTCACTGGATAAAATATGGATCCTTCTTTCTAATATCTTTCAAATCTCTAAAGATTTCCTCTTCTTGGACAACTCCAATTCAGATACATATTAGAAAAGAGATTAAGGAAACTGCAGATTCTCACTCTCTTCTACTCTATAATAGATAATATAGACTGATACTTTGAAAAAGTAGATGACTGTCATGATATATAATATACATACAGTTTAAAATAATGACTCTTAAAGTTTAAAATCTGATTTAGGAAACAAGAAATGATTACATATAATAATTATGAAATATCAGCAAATGCAAATTTGGCATATTTCTAGTATAATTTAAATCCCACAGTAGGATTTAAGGATACAATGATGATGTTTTGTTCATGTTTGTTTTCTTAAGCCAACCCTATTTCTCTGGCACCTTTATGTACTCCTTAGATGTTTAATCAATGAATCCACTTTGCAGTGAATAAGACTTATCTATTCATAATTTAAATTTAACAAAATCTTCAAAACATTCCTTTAGGGTTGAAGTGATTTTTTATATTGCAGGATTTGGGCCAAGGATTTGAATACTCCTTAAGAGTTCCCATGGACTTTACAAGATAAACTGGTAGTTTGAAATCTAAATGATCAATAGGTTGCCATCTGCTCTCCAACATCACCTTGCTCTGAAGTGTTCAGTTAAATAGAATTGGTGATTTTTTTCTTTGTTTGTACATTTGATTTGTACCATTATTTTAATGGGCATTTCTAATTTTTGTATTTGGTTATATGCTTTGTATTTGGTTATATGCTTTTGTATTTGGTTATATGCTTTGACCTTGTTCATTAGTTTTGAGAATGTATTGAAAGCCTGAATGAGGAAATGAAATAGTGCTATAGCTTTCTTATATGGTAAGATATTTGGAAATATAGCCTGAGTTGATGAGCACAAAGTGTCGGAATGATGTGAAATAGACTGGTACCAAATGAAATTGATATAGGGAGGAATGAGAGCCACCCTGAGTGTTGGAAAGGAAGTGAAGCATGATGAAAGTTGATGGAAGGTAATGGAGAAAAGAAGCGCATTAGCCAAACATTACCAAGATGATTACCACACTCTAGTGAAAATTATTCAGTGGAAATACTTTTCCCCATCTATTTCAATTTTCCATGCAATTGGTCATCTGACAGCTGCAGTATAGCTTCCCAAGTTCCTTACTAAAGAGGGTTTTTTGAATGATTACAAAACCTTATTAGCAAGGGTCAAGAAACAAGAAATTAAAGTTTCTCTGTTACTAATCTGTAAAAATGATGTTGTAGCATGCATGATCTCTATTTATAACAAGTTTAGAATTGTCTTTCCTGATTTTAAGGTCCATGTTCAGTATAGGGATGATATTTGGGGTCCTCTGCCTGAATGGTTTTGGATAAAGTCCCACAATTTATGGTGAAAATGGAAATATTCACATGGTAAGTTTTGTGAAAATCAATGAGAGAAATTTAGAAAGCTGCCTCCAAGCAAGAACAACTGATGGATTATTTTGCATAAGTGGTGCTGAATATACCTGTCACATAATACTTTTGATGAAGTATGAAGTTATAAAGGGAGTTTTATACATCAATATCATAGACCATAACTGTGTCTGTTTATGCCTAGAATTGGCCACATGCAATAAATAATTACTTAGGCTATTTATGTTTCTATTGATCACTGATAGATGGCCGGATCAAGTGGTACTTTATAGCAGGTTTTCAGACTAATATTGTTAATTTCAATTTTTATGTTCTATATTTGGCAAGATCACATGTATGTAAACTTTGCATATTCTACCTCATTTACAAATATCTCTTTATGGGGAAATAACCCTCCAAAAGGCATATGAAAAGAGTCAAACTATAAAGAAATTTTGAAAAACACTTCAAAGTGAGTACTAAATTTTAGTCACAGAGGTAACAAAAGGTTTTTAAATTATTATACTTCTTCTATTTTTGTAGTCTTCAGACCCATAAGGACCCCATAAAACAAAACCACTTTTTTTGAGACAGAAAAAATATAGCAGTCCATACTGTTTCTGGAGAGATTTAGTATTCCTAAATATTTGTGGGTAATTGAAGCTGTCTAGTAATTCTTCAATATATTTCCATTGTTAATGTGATGCTGAGATATTCCCTGTATCTTCTTTCAATGGGACAGAATGGCCTACAGCAGAAGTAATGTTCCTAAGTTTCTGGCCTGGACCAGAAACTCTTCCTGTTATTTGGAGCCCTGTGTCTCCGAGTGAATAGCCCGACTACCGTCCTGCAGAGATATTGTGAATCTTGGAGAGCACACAGAGAGGAAAAGGGCACCCAGATAAGCCCAGCTTTTCTGTCATCATCAGCAGAAGGCTAGGCATATAAGAGAAGTCATATTAGACTCTCCAGGCCATACTATGAATTGAATGTCACTGAGTGACACTGGTCAATGCCACTTGAAGTAGAAAAATCATTTAGGTGAGAATTTCCAGAATGTTTGGCCTGAAAAATCATGAGCTCTAATAAAATGATTGTTGTTTTAGGTCATTAGATTTTAGGGGAAGTTTCATTAACAGTGATGAGTAATTAAAAATGCTTCTCTTACTTATTTTCTTCAGAAATTGCTGAGGAAATACAAAAGGACTAAATTAGTAATCTATTGCTACATAACATATTGCTCCTCAACTTATCACCTTAAAAAAAAAAAAAAAAAAACCAGAATTCTCTGATATGATCTATGGATTAGGAGTCCAGATGAGGCCTATGTGGGCCTCAGGACTGGGTCTTCTGAAGGCTACCATCAAGGTGTTGCCTGGGGCTGAAATGAGTTTCAGACTTACTGGTGGTAGTCAAGACATTTTAAGTTTCCTTAACAGGTTGTTCAGCAGAAATTGTTCCTTGCTGATTGCTGAACAGAGGGTTTCAGTTCCTCCTGAGGTCATGGCACAATGATTTCCTAGATTTTCACTAAATGGTCATCTTCCAAATCAGGCAGCTCACATTGGCTTCATTGGAGCCAGCAAGAGAGTGGGCAAGAAAGAGTTCAAAAAAGAGGGTTTCAAAAATACACAAGTTTTAGTCATCTGTAACCTAATCTCAATAGTGTGTTCCCATCACATTTACTGTACTCTAGTCACTAAAACCAAACTACTAGTTCCAGGCCACACTCAAGGGTATGGAATTACACAAGGGACTAATACTAGGACACAATGATCATGGATAACAATTTTAGAAGTCTGCCAACTACCAGTCCTTAGCTTTCCAGAAGTATACCAAAAAAAAAAAAAAAAAAATTTAGCCCTACTTACCCAAATAATATAGTATGTTCTATGATTTTTCAGATTATGTATTTAATTTAATGTCAATAATCAAAGATACATTTTTTCTCTTTTATTAAGATTTTCCTTGTTTGGGTTTAAAAAAAATCTATTATAGTTTTAATAGAGTTTCTTGCACGTGATAAGTGTTCAACAACTGAATGCACGGAGAAAAGAATATTACATACTATTCAGTCATATATTGGTAAATATTGGATACGTTTAGACTTAAATGACACTTTTCACTTAAACTAAACTAACTGAAATAATTTTTTGTATGCATTCACTCTGATAGAATGTATGCTTACGTAAAGAATATGTAATATTCTTTTTTCTGTGCATTCAGTTGTTGAACACTTATCACATGCAAGAAACTCTATTGAAACTATAATAGAATTTTTTAAACCCAAAGAAGGAAAATCTTAGGAAAAGATATAAAATATATCTTTGATTGATTATTGACATTAAATTAAATACATAATCTGAGAAATCACAGAACAGACTATATTATTTGGGTAAGTAGGGCTAAAATTTTTCAGCTACCCTCTTCGTGATTGTGTCCTGTCTGTGTTGACATGACTTTGTCAGCTGTCCCAAAGCCAGGCTACCTATATTCCAAGTTGATTATGCATTTGACTGGCTTTGTAAATTTGAAAGTTCTTTTTCTATGCTATGCCTCCGTTTTGTCATCCCACATCCACATCCTATATTAAATATATCAATAAATCTCACTATTATTAACTCAAACTATATTCTTAATCCAACCATACTCATTATCTCTATCACTATTTCCATGTCCTAAACCACCATACATTTTGGTTTAGGTTATGTCAAAGGCCCTCATACACTTTTCTCTTGATCTCTACCCCTAACTTGGGCAGCAAATATGCCTTCGAATGTTTGTCAGCAATGTCATTTCTTTGTTTGGAAACTTCCAGTGACTTCTTTTCTCATTCAGAATCACATTAAAACTCCTTAACATGACTAATTGCATTCAGAAAGTCTGGGCCTTTGGTTACTCCCATATCTAATTTTCTTTTCTCCTTCATTCACTTACTTTTCATCCATGTTACCTTTTTAGCTCTTCTTTTGATCACCCTACCTTTATTTCCAGCTGGCAGCATTTCATTTATCAATTCTTCTGCCTAGAAGTGTAGTGTGATCCACTCACTTCCTTTTAAAAATTTCTGTCCAAATACCAGTTTATCAGGGGTAGTTTCCATGTTTAGATATCTAGTTCTGTTTGTATCTTTGGATTTCTCCCATCTGCCTTCCTTATTTCATTTATTTTAAATGAATCTCTCACGATTGGTCATTCTTATGTATTTTGTTTGTTTACTTATTTATTGTTTATCCATTCCCAAATATACATCTATAAATAAGGAACAGTATCGGTTTTCTTTATTGCCTATGAAATAAGCATTGTATGGATGAATACATTTATATATCTATATATAAAACAATAAAGATGCAAAAAAGAAGAGATACCTAATTCGGCAAAACCATATTGCATTTGTTCCTACTAAAAGAGAAAAAGTGATTTTATATTATAATATTGGAAGTAAACTAGATCAAACTCTCAAAAGCTAATATAATCATGATAGTACCCTTTTATCTTTTTTTTATTAATATTTCTCATTGACCACAGAGAATACTGAGATTTATAATATTCAGAGTGACACACATTTGGAATATAAATTTGCTTATTATTCTAATACAATAGTTAGGAAAGCCATGCCCTAATACATAATAATATGTTAGGACATTTGTAAAGATGCCTATGAGTCTTAAATTAAGATAATATATTATAAAGATGATACAGCTTTTTGCAATCTATTAAATACATGTATTAAAAGTAGCATTTAAATTGTGCACAGTCTAAATAAATGTTTTACTCTTGTTGCTCTATTTTCTTTTTTAAATTGTGTTAGTATGTATTAGTCAAACTAGGCTACATTTTATATTTTTCAAGTGATATGAAAAGTC
The DNA here is from genome assembly GCA_004027835.1 of Alouatta palliata. Classification (NCBI taxonomy): domain Eukaryota; kingdom Metazoa; phylum Chordata; class Mammalia; order Primates; family Atelidae; genus Alouatta; species Alouatta palliata. The sequence continues at coordinate 5,042 of PVKV010031672.1, read as the reverse complement.
TTTAATTTTCCTTAGTAGTTTGGAAAAAGACAATTAAGAACCACAGGAATAAATTATCTTACTCTCCAAGGATAGTAAATAAGAACTATAATCTGACAAGTAAGGAAAGCTGGTTAAAGGACATCCCACAGGTTTGATTAAAACTTTCAAGATTAAATCTGGTCTCATGTCTTTATAAAATTGGCATTAGAAAAAGAGCTGCTCTGTCTAGGGTGTGGTTACACAAAGAGTTCTATAATTTAACATGCTATTCAAATACTGTCATTCAATAATACATCTCTGATTTAAAAAAAAAAACTGTGTGAGCATGTGGGAAAAATATTATCTATATAATTAATAGCCAGTCCAAGGATCAGGGATCAGGATGCATGCTGATATTTCAATCTCAAATACTCTATATCAAAGATGGACTGCTCAATATATCTTTCATGTAAGAAGTTTATGAGATGCCTTAATAACTTAGCTGGTAATGCAAGACCTTACCGTGTGAAATATCTGGCAATGCTTCATTTCAGATATATGACTATGGCCCTACAACACAGTGTGGCTAGAGAATGAGATACATTAGTTATGTTCATCCTCTTACTAGTGCTTGTGCAAGTGAAAATAATCACTTCTATTATATTTTGACCTTTTTTCCTGGTTAGTATTTGACTTCCAGTAGATAAAATGATATATATCTTGGAACGAACTATAATAACTGGTATTATAATGCCTTTTTAATCCCATGTTACACAAGCTTTGGTGCTCAGCAAGTCAAATTAATGGAATTATCTAAAGGATTCAACTCAGATCCATCATAATTCATCTGCCAAAACAATCAACTTGAGACACTATTATAATTATGCAACTATAAGATCATATTACTTAAAACTTATAGTTTGTAAAAAGCAGCCAAAACTTTATGTAATAAGTTCACCTTCATTTTTATAATTTTGCTATCCTTCTGTTAAAAAGACAGTAACATTGACCTTCTAACAATAGAACATACATTTTTCCTCCCTTGGGATAGTGACCAATTTACACTGCTTAGCTATAATCTTTGGAATGACAGAACTGAACATTTTCTCGAAGATAATGAGTCCAAGGTCAGAGAGCCTTTTAAAAAATTCTTCACTTTACCATTATCCCTAACTCAGGGTATCCTAACAATTACCTAGTATTCTATCAAACAATGATATATTTTACACTGCCCTGGGACCTACATACGTATTTGGTTTTCTTCTGAATACTGGTCCTGGACAAAGTAATACTTGGTTGTGATTTTTATTTAATTAAAACAAAGATTGTGGTAAACAAATGTGAAGGGGTGATAGTAGAAAATAGCTTGCAAATAGAGTTAGACCTGGAAGAACAGAATTAAGGTCAACTTGAAATGCATGTTCTAAAATATGTGGCTAAATGAGCAAAGTATTTTACAGGACTGTATGTTGCCTTTTGTTTAAAGAATGAAAAAACAAATTATTAACATAATGAAACATGTTATAACTGTTTCCCTTATATTCTCCTATTGTAAGTTTCATTTTTCTATACTTAGGTGAAAGCTATTATATATAACAAATAAGTAGTAAAAAAATCAAGTGCTATTTATACCTGAAATAATCAAAAGAAAGGAAACAAAAATTAGACTATGATCATCTAGGGAAAAAAAAGGCAAAAATGATGTTTGCATAATCCTTTGAGGCAAAAATAATAATAATAATAATAATACAAACACGAATAAGCCAAAACCTATGAAAAGACAAAATTTAGAGGAAAACGTTGACTATTTGCATGCTGGCTTTCTTGTATTATTGTGGTTTAGAGATATGCACAGTGAAAACTAAGTGATTCAGCTGAAGTGTTTCTACCTCCAAGACCTGCCAAAGGAAGTATTACAACTAGCACCACTGTGAAGCAATGTGCCACATACAGATTTATAAAACTTCAGATGAGGTAACAATGCTAGGAAGTGCTCTGTCATTAACAGTAGCACATAGAAATGAAAACCACTGGGTTCAGTGGTAAGTGAAGAAAAATAATAGAAAATTAAACTGTGGGAAATTAAATGGCAAAACAGATTTCTGTGTTTTGGATATTTGATTGGATGAGAGAGGCTGTCTTCTTTTTACATTTATGTGCTCATTTCACATCAATTGCTCACATTAGAAGAGAAGAGCTTTTAGCATTCTAGGAAAAATAGTCTCAGTTCTCAGCTTTAGGAGATCACATCAAATTGTCCTCCACAAAATAATTTGTCCAACATTCCCTTCTGTTTCTATATCTTTCTTTTATTATATTTTCTTTCTGTCCAAATGCTGTTCTTTAGAAATATTATTTGTTAAGGCATTTAGGTAACTCATTCACTTTTTTTGCGTAAACCATCGGTATTTCATTTCCATTCATCCATGTTAACCACATATCTAATTCTAGATAGATAGACGTTTATTTCAATTAAGCATTTTAAAGGTATTATTAGATAGTCTTTGGCATATTGCTAATGAGAAGTCTATATAGATCTAATTGTCATTGCTTTTTATGTAATCGGGATTTTTTTCTCTAGCTGTTTAAAAAAATTTTATCTTATGATTGGCATTTTGTAATTGCACCATGATTGTATTATCCTCAACAATTACCCCAGGAATGCAATATTTGCTTATAGTTTACTATTTTGCTCTTCAGTGGCAGATCCAGTGGTTTCTGCTTAAATCATCCTACCACGCAGCCCTTAGTCTGCGTGTCTGAGTACCAGTTACCATTTAACCAGTTGCTGAGTAAGGCTACTTTCAACTCTGTATTCAGGAATTGGGAGAAAAATCAAAGGGCATATTTGTAAACCATCCAGATCCATTATAAAATAGATTCATCCCATGACTCCATCACTAAGTTGGCCTTCATACATTTCCTCTGTGACTGTAGATCATACTGGCAGTTGAAGTATCCAGGAATTATTGTAAATTTTTAGCTGTGACCAGGAATCCTGTTTTGTCTGGGATTTTTCCCAGCACAGTTGTCACCTTAAATGCTACAGATTACTTTAGGAAAGTTGAGGGGAAATAAAGTGCATATTTGTTGCAATGCATCAAGATCCTTCCTAAAAGTGATTCAGCCTTTATATCATTCAAGAGACTCCATGTGTATGAGCAAGCTCAAGTCTGGAAATTCAATGTGGGACATTGATTTTCTATTATGGTGACTCATGTTGTTGGAACTCTTCCACCAGATCTAGATTTTTTTTTTTAGCATGCAGATTGGGCAATGTTTTATTAAACAGTCTCCTGATAATAGTGTCAATAGATCATATCATTTTATACCATAATTTACTCTGCTTTCTGGGCAAATATTTTACTGGGTATTGTCACTTGTACTCTGGGTTTCCAGGATCTCATCACCTCCAAATTCTAAAACACAGAAAACTCACTTTGATGCTGACATCTCCACCGCAATGTTTAGTTTTCATAATACAGCAGTTTTAGCATTTTCTACCAATGCTAGAGCTCTCTCTCTCTCTCTCTACATATATAGATATAGATATACTCTCTCTCCACAAATATATGTGTATGTATATATAATCTTTCTCTACATCTATCTATCTATCCATCTATGTACTTGATAAGGCCGTCTTACAAGTCCTCAAATTTACATTGTTGGGCTATAGTTGAGCCTGTCACCCATGACAAACACTCAGATTCCTCCCCACCTAAGATTCAGTAAATTCTTTTATATTATGGCCTTGTATCTTCATTTCGTTTAAGCCATTATCATAAATTCAGCTTGATCAAGTGCTGTGCTATTTCCTTCCTGTTCTAACACTTTTAGAATTCATTCTTATATATAATTCCCAGGGTTTATCATCCTTCTCCAATGTAACTTTCACAAGTCAAGTTTCTTCAGGGTATTCAAGAACAGAGAGGCAAACCACCACAAACAGAGAAGGAAAGATTACCTTATTAAGAGCTTAAGTTTTATATAATTATTAGAATCTTCCCAACTACATTCAATCCATTTTCAGTAAGAGACCTAGGGATGCTTTGAATTCATGGGCTATAATTCTGCAAACTCTAAGACCAAACTTCAGGTCTAGTTTTCAGATCACTGATCCTGTGGTTACAATAGATAAGAAATCTTATCTAGGTAGTAAAGAAATTATCTGATCATGTGTGTACCTATGTAACAATCTTGCATGTTCTTGTACCCCCAAACCTAAAATGCAATAAAAAGTATATATATATATAAAAAAAAGAAATTATCTGATCTCTGACTTATAAATTTCACATCTTGAGTCTGTCATTTTCTTTTCATAAGGTCCCTAGTGCAGTAAGACTGGACTATCCCAACTGTATTTATAATCATTATTTCCTTCATATTTATAATACAAAAACCAGTTTGTCTCTAAAAATGTTTCTTGGAAAGATGACAAGTCAAGTAATTGCTTTTATAACTGAAGCTACCTGTCATGAATTACCAGCAACTCATTGTCTATTGGCAAATTTTATGTTTTTAATTTCAACCCAATTAAATAAATAATCTCAGATTTCTATCGAGTCCCATTTCTTAACAAATATTATATCAGTTATGAATTATTTAAGAAAACAAACGCTGCTGTAAACACTTTAAATACAAGGACATAGAGTACAGGAAATAAAGCTTTCACACACATTGGAAGGGCTAGAATCTGCTCCTACCAATCTAAAATGCTGATTCACAGGAGGGTACTCAAAAGGTTTAGAAAGACTTCACTTTCATATCTCCATGTCCAAAGACACTTCCTTCAATTATATGACACCATCCAGAACCCTGCTTGAAAGGAAGTATGAGAAATGTAGTTTTGAGGTTTTTTGATCCTTTATGCTGTTAAGAAGTAAAAAAGAACAAAGCTGGAGGCATTACACTACCGGACTTCAAACTATACTACAAGGCTACAGTAATCAAAACAGCATGGTACTGGTACCAAAACAGAGATATAGACCAATGGAACAGAACAGAGGCCTCCGAGGCAACACAACACATCTACAACCATCCGATCTTTGACAAACCTGACAAAAACAAGCAATGGGGAAAGG
>PVKV010031671.1:0-20736 GCA_004027835.1 Alouatta palliata | reverse complement strand
CAGTCATTCCTATACACCAATAACAGACAAACAGAGAGCCAAATCAAGAACGAACTGTCATTCACAATTGCTACAAAAGTAATAAAATACCAAGGAATACAATTAACAAAGAATATAAAGGACCTCTTCATGGAGAACTACAAACCACTGCTCAAGGAAATAAGAGTGGACACAAACAGATGGAAAAACATTCCATGCTCATGGTTAGGAAGGATCAATATTGTGAAAATGGACATACTGCCCAAAGTAATTTATAAATTTGACACTATCCCCATCAAGCTAACTGCAACCCTCTTCACAGAACTGGGAAGACCCACCTTAAACTTCATATGGAACCAAAAGAGAGCCCACATAGCCAAGTCAATTCTAAGCAAAAAGAACAAAGCGGAAGGCATCACACTACCAGACTTCAAACTATACTACAAGGCTACAGTAATCAAAACAGCATGGTACTGGTACCAAAACAGAGATATAGACCAATGGAACAGAACAGAGGCCTCGGAGGCAACACAACACATCTACAACCATCTGATCTTTGACAAACAGGACAAAAACAAGCAATGGGGAAAGGATTCCCTGTTTAATAAATAGTGTTGGAAAAACTGTCTATCCATGTGCAGAAAGCAGAAACTGGACCCCTTCTTGACACTTTACACTAAAATTAACTCCAGTTGGATTAAAGACTTAAATATAAGACCTAACACCATAAAAACCCTGGAAGAAAACCTAGGCAAAACCATTCAGGACAAAGTCATAGGCAAGGACTTCATGACAAAAAGACCAAAAGCATTTACAACAAAAGCCAAAATAGACAAACAGGATCTAATTAAACTCCAAATCTGCACAGAAAAAGAAATATTCATTAGAGTGAACTGGCAACCAACAGAACAGGAAAAAATTTTTGTAATCTACCCATCTGACAAAGAGTTAATATCCAGAATCTACAAAGAACTAAAACAGATTTACAACAAAAAACAAACCCACTCAAAAGTGGGCAAAGGACATGAACAGACACTTTTCAAAAAAAAGACATCTATAAAGCCAATAATCATATGAAAAAATGCTCATCATCACTGTTCATTAGAGAAATGCAAATCAAAACCCCATTGAGATACCATTTCATGCCAGTTAGAATGGTGATCATTAAAAAATCTGGAGACAGCAGATGCTGGAGAGGTTGTGGAGAAATAGGAACACTTACCCTGTTGATGGGAGTGTAAATTAGTTCAAACACTGTGGAAGCCCGTGTGGCAATTCCTCAAGGACCTAGAATAGAAATTCCATTTTATCCAGCAATCCCATTACTGGGTATATATTCACAGGATTATAAATCTTTCTATTATAAAGACACATGCACATGTATGTTCATTGTGGCACCGTTTACAATAGCAAAGACCTGGAACCAACCCAAATGCCCATCGATGATAGACTGAACAAGAAAAATGTGACACATATACACCATGGAATACTATGCAGCCATAAAAAATGATGAGTTGTGTCCTTTGTAGGGACATGGATGAATCTGGAAATCATCACTCTCAGCAAACACACAAGAACAGAAAATCAAACAGCACATGTTCTCACTCTCATTGTTTTGAACAATGAGAACACATGGACACAGGGAAGGGAGCATCACTGAGATCTGTTGGGTGGTAGGGGAGGGACAGCAGGGGGTAGGGAGGTTGGAGAGGGATACCATGGGGAGAAATGCCAGATATAGGTGATGGGGGAATTAAGGCAGCAAACCACATTGCCATGTATGTACTTATGCAGCAATTCTGCATGATCTGCACATGTACCCCAGAACTTAAAGTACAATTAAAGAAAAAAAAATGTTTGCATCCTAATCTCCACAACCTGCACTATGTTACATTACATACATTACATACATTACATTACATTACATTACATTACATTACATTACATTACATTACATTACAAGGAGGAATTAAGGTTGCAGATGAAATTAGGTTTGCTAATCAGCTCAGCCTAAAATTAGATTATTTGGGATTATCATATGGACCCAATATAATCATAAGGGGAAGGAGAAGCAGAAAAATTATTGTCAGATTGAAACGATTTAAGAAATTGCTGGGTTTGAAGATAGATAAGAGTGGTGAGCCAAGGAATGGAGAGCAGCCACAGACTCTGGAAAGGGCAAGAAAACAGATCTCCTAGATCTTCCAGAAAGAAATGCAGCCCTGCCAACATCTTGATTTTAGCCCACTGATACCTGTGTCAGATTTCTGCTTTCCAGTCTAAAAGATAATAAATTTTTGTTCTTTTCAGTCACTGAGGGTGTGGCAATTTGTTACAGCAGCAATAAGAAACAAATACAGCCCCCCTTTCTTGTTCCAGGAGGGTGAATGCAGGAATCCCCCACACCATTGAAATATAGTTGTAGCAAAACACCTAGATGGGATTTAAAAATAATAGGGTGGAATTAGAGCAGAGAGGATCCATTTTAATTACTAAGAGTTGAAGTACATTTTACCCTCCTAACAGCACTCCAGAATAGGCTTGACCATCCTCAAGGACAGACTTTCAGGGGATGCACCATCAGTCTGTCTCTTGTGTGCTCATGGTCTTATGTGAGTTAAAGAATCGAGGCAGATAATTTTGAGAAAATGCAACCAGAGAGGCTGAGCCTGGATGTACCAAGAAGGAGGACTTACAGTAGCAGCCCAGCCAGAAAGGCAAAGGAAACAGAGATTGCAGAATTGGGCCTTTCTTCCTTCCAGTGGAAAGAGCTCAGCCCTTGTGTGTAGAAACATTGCAAGAAAAAATAAATAAAAGATTTAGACTAGATCAAGTTTTAGTAAGAGAAATAAATTGACCAGGTAGAGTCTATTAAAATGCCTGCTCTGATTTAATTATAGGGTTTATATACCAGCTTCTTTTCTCACAAACTCAGGGATCTATCATCTCAAAGCCTGGAAAGATTAATGTGTAAAGCAGAAATAACAAAAGGACCTATGTTATAAAATTATTGTGAGAATGGTACCATGTCAGGTAATGAGCATATGTCTAACACGGGATCAGCTATTATGATTGTTGCTATTAGATCTAGCTAAGAACTACCATGAATATGCTAGACAAGACTGATTCATAGTTAAAATTCAATTTGCATTTGTAGGGCTTTTTGTAGCTCTATGAACCCCTCAGACTAGAACAATGTTTCTTAAACTTTAGTCTGTACTAGAAACACTGGAGGGCATGTTTAAACAGATGGTTGAGCCCTACCTTAGGTGGGGCGGGACTAAGACTTTGAATTATTATTTTTTTTTTTTTGAGGCAAGATCTCACTCTCTCACCCAGACTGGAGTGCAGTGGCCCAATCTCAACTCATCACAACCTCCACCTTTCAGGCTCAAGGGATTCTCCAGCCTAAGCCTCCTGAGTTGGTGGGATTACAAGTGTGTGCAAAGTGCTGGGATTACAGGCATGTATCACCATGCCCAGCCAAGAATTTGTATTTCTAACATGTGTCCAGATAATGCAACTAGTTCAGAGACTACACTTTGCAAAATGCTGGCCTAGATTATACAACTTAACTTGAAATTTCATGATGGATCACCTTATATAATAGTATTCTCGAATAAGCCCTTTTAGTTTCAAATCCAGTAGGAAATGATTTTTTGTTTCATTGGAAAACCATATACAGGAGGGGAGATAAGAGTCCATGTGATTATGTCCAATCAGTGGGGTGAGAGGAAGTGTTGTGTTACATGCCCAGGCTAAGTAATTGTAGAGCCAATGCATGACCCTTCAGCTTACACCTTCTCTGCTCAGTGTCAAAGAAGCAGCCATGGAGATCAAATCTTGAGTTTCCAGTGGCTTATTTAGCAGAGGACAGAATGTCATCAGCCTGGGTATTGACCAGAGCTCTCCACAAGCCCAAAAAGACATGTAATGTGAGCAGGAATTAAGCTTTTGTTGAGTGAAGGGTTTTTTTTTTTTCCCCTTAGAATAACTTATCCTCTTCTGATTAATACGGATTCCAAGTTAGGACTAACAAATGAGTATTAGAAGACTTTACTGCTCTTGCTGTTATTAAGCTGGTCATGAACCAAGATTTGAACCATGTATTTCCTCACTTACTACATATCAAGAAAGTGGTAATAAGGTAATCCTTCCCCTCTCAATCTCAGTGCTGGCTACCTAGCAAGACCTCACATATACTTTTAGATACAAAATACATTTGCCTTTCTCTTTATCTTCTTCCCTTCACTTTTCTTCTTTGTTCTCTTGGGAACTTTTCAGTCTGGTCTGCATAAAGGAGAATAGAGAGCTGTTTGAAGAGGACAGAAACAAAAGTTTGAAAGGCCTTGGAAAGACACTAAGAAGGTATTTCCCTGGATTCAGTAGCAACGCGGTTCTTGGCACTGAATTCTAACAACCTCTGTGCTATTAGGCACAGGCTGACACAACAGAATACTACAGGCTGTCTGGCTTAAACAACAGAATTTAATTTTCTTGCTATTCTGGAGGCGGGAAGTTTGAAATCAAGGTGCCAGCACAGCTGGGTTCTGGTGTGGGTGTTCTTTCTGGCTTACAGGCAGTACCTTCTTGCTGTGAAACTCAAATGGTGGAGTGAGTGAAGGAGGGAGGAGAAAGCAAGCTCTTTGGTGTCTCCTATGAGGGTACTAATCTCATCAGGAATGCCCCACCCTCATGACCTCATCAAAACCCCATCTCCAAATGACATTACATGGGCAGTTAGGACTTAAATAAATATGAGGGGATGTGAATCAACCTACAGCAACTTTTCTACTATAGCCAGCATAAGGATTTCCTAGTCTTACCACCATAGTCTAACAGACCCTTCCAGATGTTCCTCAAACCTATCCCAAATTTATGTCACACAAATGTGCAATACAGTAGTTTCCCCTCTCCCACAGTTTTCACTTTTGTGGTTTTAGTTACCTTGGGCCAACCACGTTCTGAAAACATTAAACAGAAAATCCCAGAAATACACAATTCAGACGTTTTAAAGTATGCACCATTCTGAGAACAGCCATGAAATCTTGCACTGTCCTACCCTTAGCTGAAGACACAAATCATCTCTTGTCCGACAGATTCATTCCACACCCACCCATTAGACACTTAGTAGCCATCTTGGTTATCAGAGCAATGGTCAGTATCATTTCATTTCATTATTAGTTATTGTTGTCAATATTTTGCTATGTCTATTTTACAAACTAAAGTTTGTCATAGGTATGCATGTATAGAAAAATAATGTAGTGTAGACAGTGTTCAGTACTATTTGTTGTTTCAGGCATCCACTAGGTATCTTAGGATGTGTCCCTGATGAATAATAGAGTACCATTATGTATGTTTTCCACAGTCAATTCAGGGCACAAGACAAAAGGAAAACCAGAGAAAATGCAGTTATTACAAGTTATTACTGTAAGGCCGGTTGCCTCGCTGGGAGCTCGGACGCGCCCATTCCTCCCAGCGTCTGGGAATTATGTCGCCACTCCACGATCAACATGTAACTCGTCCACATAGCCTCCCCAGCACCCACCCCTGAAGCAAACTCTGCACCCAACATCTAGCCTGCCACTGGAAACCCCCGCCCAAAAATTTTCGGAAAGCCCAGAAAAACCTTGCCCAATAGCACTTTCCTGCCCAATAGCACTTTCTTGCCCGATAACACTTTCTTGCCTAATAGCACTCCCTTGCCCAATAAGCACTTTGCTTCATCAAGGTCATTTTTCCCCAAGGCTGCCCGCTCACCAAGAATCCCACCTGCCCACTAGTAGTAGTCTGCCTCGTCCACGTCCAGTGTTCCAATATCCAATCAAGTGCCTTATGCTTTGTCTCCTCAGTTCCCAATTAAACACCTTCACTCCCTGTAAAACCCCTTGCCCTAAAAAGTTAGGCACGACTTCTCTGGCCCCCTCTGGGACCATAGAACCTCACCTGGTAGCTGAGTAAATTGGTTTTTCATTTTCTTATACTGGTCTCAGTTTCCTCATTTTAAACTCAGCAATAACCCTTACAATTACAAGTTTTTGCTTATTTATCAAAATAAACATTTGAAGCTTGGGGTATTAGTTTGTGACAGAGTAACTGCTATGTGAGACGGTAATAATTAGAATGTGCGTTTCTTACAAGTACAAATATTCTGTATACTATACACACATACACAGCACACACACACAATACATACAAATGCACACATCAACATACACAACACATACACAAACATGCACAACATACATGTACACATGCACAACACACAAACACACAAACATGCACAACACACAAATACACACATGACACACACATACACACACATAACACACACGACATACACACACAACACACAAACACAATTCCATGACCTTTTATCCTCATAACTTGCTTCAATAAACAGAAAGATAGAAATCCTGACACAAAATATTTACAATCTTTAGAACAATCTCTTTCTTCCAATACAACAGGCTCATGTTCAGATCCTTCCTTAAAAACAAAAACAAAAACCAAAATCTTTAAAGTTATTTTCCCGAAGAAGCCTCTCTTTCAGTAGCTTGATGAAGGTGCAGAGTCACAACTAATCAAAATCCGTTTATGTAGTGTTTTTCATTCTGTGCCTTGAATGTTCACTTTCTCTTCTTCTTAATGCCATGTCTGCTTTCTTCACTATTGTGTAATTTGTTTGAGGGTAGGGGCTGCACTTTCCCTCTGTTGAGGACAAGTATTTTGAAAGGGGCTGCCATATTGTGAACACTCAACAGAATTTTGTTGATGACAGTGATGTTTTTGAAAATGTCTAAAAAAAAGGAGACAACTCTGGCCTGCTGTGGCCTTCACCTGCTTAATCTACTTTTTTTCCTTTCATAAACAATAATGCACCCAGGCAGGACATATGCAAGAAAGTGAGTCAGAAGAGCAATTCAGTTTTCCAGTGTCCTTATGTGACTCCTTCAATGCGTTAGGATTCTGCTTGAAGATTTATTTTAATTATACCAGCCATGTAGTTTCTAGAATCCATGAGCACAAGATATGATTCCACTCACTCCTCCTCAATTCTCACATTCTTAATGCTTAAATTGTGCCCTTGTGACTTGTTTGTTAGTTAAGAGATGTACAACATAGGGGCAAAAATCAATCTTAGTTAAGGTGGACTCTGGAATTATGATCAAAGGAGGTACATTAGCCCAGTGCTTCCAGTCCCTCATAAACTGTTGTTACCGATGTTTGGATAGATGGGGAAAGTGAAAAAGAGGTCAATATTTTGATCTACTGTGTTCTCTAAGGTTCTACAACAATCATTAGAGCAAACCAGCAACCAACGGAATAGGAAGAAATTTTTGCAATCTACGCATCTGACAAAGGGCTAATATCCAGAATCTGCAAAGAACTGAAGCAGACTTATAAGAAAAAAACACACCCATTCCAAAATGTCTTCTTTACAAAAGAAGACATCCCATTACTGGGTATATACCCAAAGAATTATAAATTGTTCTATTATAAAGACACATGCACATATATGTTCACTGCGGCACTGTTTACAATAGCAAAGACCTGGAACCAACCCAAATGCCCATCAACAATAGAGCGGATAAAGAAAATGTGGCACATAGACACCATGGAATACCATGCAGCCACAAAAAATGAAGAGTTGGAGTCCTTCATAGGGACATGGATGAATCTGGAAACCATCATTCTCAGCAAACTGACATAAGAACGGAAAAGCAAACACCACATGTTATCACTCATAGGCGGGTGTTGAACAATGAGAACACGTGGACACAGGGAAGGGAGCATCTCACACTGCAGTCAGTTGGAGGGGGAACTAGGGTAGGGACAGGAGGGGTGGGGAGGGATAACAAGGGGAGAAATGCCAGATATAGGTGATGGGGGTATGAAGGCAGCAAACCACCTTGTCATGTATGTACTATGAAACAATCCTGCTTGATCTGCATGTGTACCCCAGAACCTAAAGTACAATTCAAAAAAAGAGAGAGAGAATACCAAAAAAAAAAAAAAAAAAAAAAAATACTCGGGAGGCTGAGACAGGGAATTGCCTGAACCTGGACCAGGTCGGCAGCTGGAGTGGACTGGAAGGCTTCCGGGATTTGGTGGGGTCTTTGTCCCTCCCTGCAGCCAGAGCTCCAGTCTCCACTGCTCCATGTCCTCTGCTCCTAGAGGCGCAGCCACTGTGGCCCTGTGACCTGCAGGTATTGGGAGATACACAGCTAAGATGCGAGGACCCTGTGGAAGCCTGGAAATGCTGAAAGTGCCGGGTCACAGCCCAGAGGGGAGGGGGCTGGTTGGAACCTGCCGGAAGTGGCTGTGGCGGGACTCTGACCTCCCGCCAGTCAGCTCCACATTCTGCAGCCCCTATTTCTCCTTGGCGCAGCTTGACACTCAGTTCCCTTCAGCCATAAGATGACGGCCATGCTGACTACTGGGACCCCGGGGGGCCTGCCTCCTCCTTGGGCAGTGACTGCGCACCGACCCGGAGCCTTCTCGGGGCAGCTCTGCACCCACAGCGCTGCATCTCTGGGAGGATGGAGGGTTCTCAGGAGAGAATCCTGACTCGAGGTTCGGGGTTTGTAAATAAAAAGAGCTGAGGTCTGTGGGGTTCCCAGTCCTTGTTTTCTTCTATTAAAAATTGAAATTACAGTGAGATACTACCTCATAACTATTAGGATGGCTACCATTTGAAAAACAAAACAAAGCAGGAAATAACAAGTGTTAGGACGTGGAGAAAACGGAACTCTTGCACACCATTTGAGGAATTTAAAGTGGTACAACTACTTTGGAAAACAGTACGGCAGTTTCTCAAAAAAATTAAACATAAATTACCACATGATCCAGCAAAGAAAAAAAATAATTATGGCCGGGCGTGGTGGCTCACTCTTGGGAGGCTGAGGAGGGTGAATCACTTGAGGTCAAGAGTTTGAGACCAGCCTGGCCAACATGGTGAAAACCTGTCTACTAATAATACAAAAATTAGCCAAGTGTGGTGGCTCATGCCTGTAATCCTAGCTACTTGCGAGGCTGAGGCAGGAGAATTGCTTGGAACCGGGAGGCAGAGGTTGCAGTGAGCCAAGATCGTGCCATTGCACTACAGCCTGGGCGACAAGAGCAAAATTCCATCTCAAAAAAAAAAAAAAATTATGGTAGTCACTGCAAAAATATTGAAGAATTTAATCAAAGAGTGACTCAAGAATTGTGGAGCATGCAGTTATGATTTGTCATTTGTGGTTCATGGGAGGGGCTTGAAAGACTTTTATAAGATGCATGATGAAAAAACCCAAATTCAACAATTGGTAAAGTATAGTTAGATAATTTCTTGATTTGTACGATCAGGGTGGAAATTTGCTGGCTATGTAATCAGAGCTTAATTGGCAGGAGCTGATATTTACTAGACACTCTAGAAGACACTTATAGTTGGTTAAGCCTGAATTTTGTTTCCCACAGTGTACTAATTTACAAAAACAAAATGCATTTTAATTAGATTTTTTTAAGTAGGTACCCAGGGACTTAGAGCCACCTCAGTCTATCTGTCTGCCACTTAACTATTTTCACACTCCACAGGGGACTGATTCCACTCCCTCCCCCACCTTCTTCACGTGTGTCACAAACAGCCTCTCAAGTCTACCTCTTATCCCCATTCCTCCAGCCTAACTCTCGCTTGCAGTGCAGTACTAAACTTCCAGATTTTTCTGACAATCCCAAATGCCAACTTCCCTGCCCTAACTCACATTATCAACTATTTTTCCTTAAGTGTACATTTTAGACATCGTATTTTAATTATTTTTTGACAAAGCATTGGATGGCGCTTTTAAAAAGATTTGTTTTCTGTTTGTAAATGTTTTCCATGACAATAAAGCAAATAATAGTCCCCTGACACTGTATCGTAAAAAAAAACCCTCTGTGCCTTTTTTCCTTTTATCATCTCTAGGCACAGAGATCTTATCAGACTGTCTTTGGGTCACTCTTTCCATGTGGAAACTTTTGGGGTGATTGATGTGTCCTCAGCCAATCCTTGAGGTTTTTTTTGGTCCTGGGTTTCAGCATAGTTTGGGGATAAACCAATATACCCACCATGAAAGTAAATGACCCAGGAGCTGATATTCACTAGACAGTCTAGTGAATCTCTATAAGACTGTCTAGTGAATATCAGCTCCTGGGTCATTTATTTTCATAGGACAATCTGAGGTATGGAGTATAGCCTCTCAAGGGAGCAGGTAGCTGCCCTGGGGATGACAGGAATCTCCTGGTTTAAACTATTGAGACATTAAGATTTTCTTCACCCTACACAGCTTTTATTTCTTGGAGACACATTTCTGGTCAGAGTCAGTCAGATGCTAGTATTGAGGGGAATACAGAAATAATTTCTGCCCCTGGATTCTCTTAAGATTTGTGAGAGAAAAAATAGTATGCCAGAAGACACACACATTCACATGCCAAAAACCTGATCCCAGTGAGATGACGCAAGAACTTGCAAAGTAAAATGCACCTGGGTCACCCATGGGGACATAGTGCAGTGTCTCCTGAGAGAGTGGTCATTGAGCACTTCAGTGAGCAGGATGGGTGGGTGAATCTCTCAAGTGATTGGATGGCCTGATTTGACACATGAGTCAAACACATCTGTTTTCTAATCAGCACTGCCAGTCCCTGGGTTTGTTACTTTGAAAAGATTTGTTCACTTATATTGATTTCAGTTTTTTAATAGTAAATTGCATTTTATTAGTAGGGCTTGAAAGGTAAGGAAGTATTTACTAAGGGCCTAAAAAAGGTGGGTTTTATTAAAAAGTATATATTCATATATTCCATTTGTAAACAATTCTCATTTACCTTTTCCAGAGTGAGTTTAGAAGTTTTCACAGGTGTGTTTATGGCTGGGTGATTTCAAACACAATTCCAAGGCTTAGCTTTTAGTATGCCACCAAGGAAGAGAATAGGGAAAAATCTCTCCTTGATTTTAGCTGTAGAAAATGAATATATTTTCACAAGGAAATATTGTAGACAATTGCTGAGTTACATTGATTCATGAAAACGTCAGTTCCATTTTTTTTTTTTTTTTTTTTGCTAATCAGTGTAGATTCCAGGAGACTTGAATCTTTGCTCCCCATTACAATCCTCGAGCGTGGCTTAAATAAACTATCTACTTATATTCATATTGTCTCAGCTTTTTTTCTTTAGGTGGACATATTATTTAGAATGTGCTAGAGCAGCCTCTATGAGGGGATCTCTCTGTTCTTTTAGATTCACTTTTATGGGGGTCCTTATTTAGGTCTGACCTTTCCCTGGCATCTTGCCTCACAGAACTAATTAGAATAGATCAGAGTTTTGAGTGATGAATCCTGCTGACCTTTTAGAGCTGGGACTCACAATTTCCTGAAACCCAAAAGCAGATACATGGGAAAAATAGGTATGTATTTTAGGGCCTTAATTTTTTATTTTTTTTTTAGTAAAATAAGCACTTGCATAAACATTCCATTTTCCAACTGATTTTCTATTCCTGCAGATCCAGTAGTCACAAAAAAGTCTCAAAAAAATAAGCTCCAAAAGTCACAAAAAAAATAAAAATAAACACAACAAACACTTTTCGAAGCTATATTAAACTTTTTTTTTTGTATCCCTCTCATCTGTCTATGTTTAGCTTTTATTCTATACATTTTAAAAATCCAATGACAGAAACAGAAAAATAAATAAAAATGCTCAGCCCTTTATCTAAATCCTGGGTATTAATAAACAGTATCAATTTTCAGGGTATTATGAAAATTAAATCACCTAATGTGTTATTAGCACAATGAATACTCTGTAACATACTCTTGAGCACATAGTACCTGCTTAATAAACATTGCAGGTTTAATTAATACACATTCCATACATGTTGTTTTCCAAACACAGACTTATTCAGACATCGTTGCCCTCTGTTTATTTGTAAACTTGAAAGCACCGGCAAAGAATATAATACTTTAGGATGTTGATTTGTTTTTTTCCTTTCTACTAGAAGTATTTGTGTTGTGACAAGTGTGCTGAGTGTAAGAAATTCTGTATTGGGCCTACTTTCTCTAACCAATGCTAATAATGAGCCCAGTGGGAGCAAAATCAGCATTGACAGGGGACTTGTTTAAAACACCCATTCATGAACCCTTTGCAAATCTTCAGAATGGCATCACATACAGTGGAGCCAAAATTACCAAGAGATTTATAAGCTCTTTAAAGCTCAAGAAGTAATGTTTGGCTAGGTGGTTGTCAGCCCAGGCTTCTAATTAGGATTACACAGCCAATTTGCAGAAATCTCTTTACCTGTGCCTTTCCCACAGGTTCTGTTTATTGTTCTGGGTGGAAGCAGTGATGTTTTTTCAATTAAGTGCCTCATGTGACTCTTAAGATGAGGCCAGAATCAAGTATGAGGGGTTCAATATTCATTCATGAGAGTTAAGCTCCACCTTTTCACTTAAAGGGTACTCACAGGGCCTATTCTGTTTGGATTTGGTAGGGACAGAACAGGGTGACCCATATTTCCATTACTGGAGCAGAAAATTGCTGCTGCCTATGAAAAGCAAGGACACCTGAGGACAGAAAACGTGAAACTTACTTTTTTTTATTTTTTATTTTTGGAGAGTTCCTAACTCACCTAGGCTGGAGTACAGCGGTACAATATCAGCTTACTACAACCTCCCCCTCCTGGGTTCAAGTGATTCTCCTGCCTCAGCCTCCCAAGTAGCTGGGATTATAGGCACCACCACCATGCTCAGCTAATTTTTTTGTATTTTTAGCAGAGACAGGGTTTCACCATGTTGACCAGGCTAGTCTCGAACTCCTGAGCTCAAGTGATCGACCTGTCTCGGCCTCCCAAAGTGCTGGGATTACAGGTGTGAGCCACTGTGCCTGGCCAAAACTTACATTTTTATCTCCATGGAGTGGCTCACTGTTCCTGAATCTCTTCTGTTACAAGGACAGAAATGGCTGTACTTTTTCTGTGGGTCTTGGTCCTTCTGCCTATGGATATGATGGTAGCAGGTAAACAGGTGGTGCTGACACCTTTAAAAGAATATTCTTAAGATGGAGGTGTAATTTGTCCAGAGAATCTCATCTGAGAAGGATTCCCATAGCAGTAGGAAAAGAACAACTTTATTTATTTATTTATTCTAAATATGTCTCAGATCAAGAGCTTTGTGTATGGTGCCTCCTGGAATGCGATGTATTTAGTACTTGCAAATCTTTACTTGTGTTTTTTCTCTATCATGAGTTTAACTACTTTTTAAAATTCTTATACAGTCAAAGGTCTCTGAAAAATGTTTCTTTTTTGCATATCAGAGCCTTCTCTATATTTTTTACATTATGGCTGTCTGATATGCCCTGCAGAATTCTCATCGTGAATTTATAATCTGCATTATTAAAAATGTTTCCTCTTTTGAATACAGGAAGGTATGGATACTCAAGTTTTCTATTGAGGAAAAGTTTGGGTTCTTAATAAAGATGGATAATATGTAATGTTCAATCTGTGTTCTCTATTAGCTCTATGCAGAACAAGATTAAGAAAATGCTTTTTAAAACATGATGGCATGTATTGCCCAGAAAGTTTTGAAAAAAACTATAAGGAAATACTTGTTCTCTAGGATGCTAAAAAAAAAAAAAAGACTACATAAAATCACTATTAAAAATTACAGAACATGAAAAATATCTGTGTCTTTAACTTTGCATAAAACTGATTTTTTATGGGTAATTTCAGGTTATAATTTACTTTTGAGAGGGCAATAATTAAGCAGTGTGGCTGTGCCCTTCTGTGTGCATTAGCACGTCATAAAAATTTATCTAGTGCAGTTAATGTTATTCATTCACTTAGGTCATGAGCTGTGACAGGTTTTTCTCATAATAGAGTTATCTTTCCCTATATTGTTAAGTACCTTTATGCAGCTGATGTGCATAAACCATCACATTTAACCTGTCAGCTGCTCTTAGATTTTCTTTGCATATATCTGTGTTTGGAAAATGAAAGCACTTATCTTTGCTTACAGGCCAGAAAAACTGTCTTTTTTAGTTACTAGATGTTTAACAAAATAGTCTTTTTGGGCTAAAACATTAGCATTATTGGTGAACTTGTTAGAAATTCAGAAACTCAGAGTTTATTTCAGATCTTCTGAAAAAATAATCTGCATTAACTAGATCTCTAGTTTATTATACACATTAAAGTTTGAGAGGCACCTTCTAACTCAACATGTCTTTTCCATCTGAAATAAGTACACGGAACTTATTCTGAATAATGTAAATATAACATTCAAAATTGTACATGTTTGTGTTTATGCCACTAATTTTATACTTTATCATCCAGAAAAGTTTCATATATACACTGATGTTGTGGATTATATGGCACTCTTTCTGAGAGTTAGAGAATACATTAGAGAGTATTTCTGTGTTGAAAATTATTTTATGGGGTAATTTCAATTACTCCTGTAAGTCAGAATCAATTCTCTGCACTCTCTCATTTTACCTTGAGTCAGATTAGAAATCTTTCACATGGCTACTTGGTAAATGTATGTGCGTGTGTGTGTTTTAGGAACTGTTGACATTTATGGATATGGCCATAGAATTCTCTCTGATTGAGTGGTAGCACCTGGACCCTGCACAGCAGAATTTATATAGGAATGTGAGGTTAGAGAACTACAGAAACCTAGTCTTTCTGGGTGAGGATAAGTGCAATATACAATTTCTAATATACCCTAAATGTTTCATTTTGCTTTTTTGTTAGAATGTTTTTCTGGTAATTTATGTTCTGCATAAACGCATTTCAGACCTTTGTTTTCAAAAATATCTATATTGAGGATTTGTCCATGTGAAAAAGGATTTCTCCAAGATGTTTCATCTTGACCCGAACTTTCTACATTTCTGAGCTGATCTGTATCCTTTATTCTAGATTAGTGCAATCCCAGAAACTTAGTGGAATAAAATATTGTTGCCAACACCTTTAAATCTAATTGTCACCACCAATTTTTGATTCAGTAGTACCAGGTAGTGAAACAAAGAACCTACAAATTTAAAGTATTTTCTAAATATTCAGAAATTTCTGTTATAAATTAGTATTTGAAGATTAATTTACTAGAATCTTTATTATATCCTCTTTACTGAGCACATTATTAAGTTGGTGATTGGAGAATTTAAGCAAGATTTATGTTATGTATTTTTGATAAAACAGGTATTGCTGTTTCTAAGCCAGACCTGATCACCTGTCTGGAGCAAGGAAAAGAGCCTTGGAATATGAAAAGACATGGAGTGATAGCCAAACCCCAGGTAGGAGAAAGTGCGCACAAAAGATGAGAGGTCCAAAGGTCAAGGAAAAAGCCAGTTTATAAAATGTGATTTGAGAAGCTTTATTCCAAAGGAGATAGTTTCTGAGAAGCCTGAGTTCTTTTTCTTTTATTCTCACAAAAGGGCATCTACTGTCTTAGTCTTTTAAATTCTCCTAGGATTCTAGTTTCCCTTCAGTTCTCTTTAAGTTTATAGTAAGAGCCACAGTCCTCTTCATGGAATATAAGACTGCACAATCTGACTGCCTTTTAATTTTTTTATGGGCCACACAAGTATCTGCATAATTTCTTTTAAGTTATGTTAAACTATTTTTTAAGTTTTCTTTTTGTATTCTGAAATGAGTGAGAGTAGTGGTTTCTACTCCATTGGCTTTTTTGTTGTTGTTCATTTTTTCTTTTGCACAGTCCATCCTGTTTTTCTTATTGTAGTCTTGCAATATGGCTTGAAATTATACAGTATGATGTTCTTCTGCTTTACTCTTTTCTCAAGATTGTTTTGGCTATTCAAAGTTTATTGAGGTTTCATGTAAATTTTAAGATTGTATTTTTTTGTATTACTGTGAGAGGGATACCACTGGAATTTTGATAGGAAGTTTATTAAATCTATAAATCACTTTGGATAATATGTCATGTTTACACTGTTTCTTTAATTTATAGACATGAACTATTTTACCTTTTATTTGTGTCTTCTCTAGTTTATTTCATTGATATATCTTTGTACAGATTTATCTTTTTTGTTAAATTTGTTCTCCGAAATTTATTATTTTAATGTTATTATAAATATGATTATTTTCTTTATTATATCAGATGGTGTTCTTTTAAATGTATAAAACCATAACTTGTATGTTAATTTTATATTCCAGTAATTTACTGAGTATATTCATTAGTATATTCATTATATTCGTGTACTGTTTATGTTTTTTTTATACGTATAAAATCATATGAACTGCAACCAGCAACTTTTTACACTTATTTGTCTTCAATTTTAATTGCTTTTTTTATATTTTTTTAACTAATTCTGCCACATACTTCCAGTGTTATGTTAAAATAAAACTATTGACAATAGGCACAATGTAGTTTTGCGTTGGTGTCTGTGAATATGAAAAAATAAATACCTGTTTCACATTTTTATGAAGTGGTTTTAGAAGGTAAAGATCTTCTTTTGCTGGGCCGCCAGGGTGATGAGATGCCCTCTAGTGGAGAGGGGTGGTAGCTTAGTCACAAAGCTGCTGGGTCCGCCGTAGGATCCACTTTCAGTTAGCTTGCTACAAGGGGCTCGGGTAGTTGTAATTTCCATTATATATTTGGAGAGACTGAATTTCCTTCAGGACTTTTCTCTGTAGGGCAAACACAAGGGCAGGTTTCTGCAGTCAGGTGTGCATATGATGGGCTTTATATCAGGATATGGATGAGTATGGCTTTTACTGAGTATCAGAGAGAATTTCTCCAGGTCACTGTATGGATTTCTGTGTAGGCAGGAGTGACCATGACCTATGGCTCAGGAAATCAGAACTGAGTCCTTAAACTGCTTCTGAGACCACATCTGCAGACCTACCTGCATGGATATAAGTGAGTATCTTTCTTAAGGCCTCTGGAAGGACAGGATTTCTCCCAGACTATGGCTGGGAGAAGTTTGGAGTGATTACAGAGTAAGTTCAGAATTCTCAGTGGGACCAACAGAATTCTCAGTGGGACCAAGTTGGAGGGGCCATTTTCTGGTATTTAGCCAAGAACAGAGGTTCTGTATTTTGCCACCTGAATGAGGGCCTGCTTTGCGAAAAGGGCACTCCTTAATTTTAGGCTTTAGCAGATTCACAAGCCCTCCCTGGATCTCAAAGCTATCTTAAGGCACCTATTTTAGAGATGACGTCTTGCTGCGTAACCAAGGATGGTCTTGTAATTCTGGCCTGAAGCAATTCTTCAAACTTAATGTACCATGTAACTGTCATTACAGGTTTGAGCCATGATGCCTGGTTTTGTCATAAAGATATTTTTATTAGTGATGGCTGACTAATATTCGTGGTGCAGGAAGATAAGAAAATAGGGTACCTTTTATTTTTTTATCTTACTGATGTCACTCTACACATTTTTACTTTCTATTTTCCATTTCAAATTTGTCTGTAATTTTAGATTCAGACACTTAGGACAGTATGCCAGAATTAACGTGTATTGCCTGAAGTAAATTAGATAATTAGTAGGCACTTCATATTTACTAAAATAATTACAAATCTAAGTTTTCTGAAGGCAAAAAGAAATTACGGAATCTGCACCCACTTTCTTCAGTCTGCATCTAAACAATAACATAATTTATTTTTAAATATTTCTTTTATATATCAGAGGCTCTTACCATATTCTGCAAAATATAAATTTTGTTTATTTGTTTGAGATGGAATCTTACTCTGTCACCCAGGCTGGAGTGCAGTGGCATGATCTCAGCTCACTGAAACCTCTGCTTACTGGGTTCAAGCAAATCTCCTGCCTCGGCCTCCTGAGTAGCTGGAACTATAGGTTCACGCTACCAAGCCCAGCTAAATTTTGTATTTTCAGTAAAGACAGGGTTTCACCACGTTGACCAGGCTTGTCTTGAACTTCTGACCTCAAATGATCTGCCTGCCTCAGTCTACTAAAGTGCTGGGATTATAATGACCTTTTTTCTTTACTTAGCAATGTAAGGCTATTCTTTGCTTCTCAAATTGAATTACAGCGGTTTGATTTTGTGTAAGAATAGCATTTATTTAAAACATAAAAATTAACTCTAGTTTCTCCTAAATGCTTATTAAAAGTTTCCCATTGGAATCTTCTATTTATAAATATACTGCATTTCCTCTGAAATTTTACCGCCATACAATGCATGCCAGTGATTCAAAATATCTGCCTTCCATGAGTACAGTTACAGTCAAATCTTGTAGTTATCTAGACAGCTTCTTTTTAAATGGTACATCAATGTTGCATATCAGATTTTATGAGTAAACATTTTTCTTAGTGTTGTTTGACAGTTCCATGTGCTTTTTACACTAATGTGCTTTTTCAATGTTTTTTTTTTAAACAGTTTATTTTGGTTTTATTTATATATTATCAATTGAGACAATTTACAATTCTGTTGTGCACTTGAAGTCAATGTGGGGTTTAATTAAGAGATGAATCTGCCACAAGTCTATCACAGATTGTGTGTGTGTGTGTCTACAAATATAATCCCAATTTTGGTTATGGCTTATTTTGTGTATATTCTTTTTTAGCTGATTTTCAATGGTTGTTTTTATCTTGTCTAAGTGAATAGTCTTGTTTTCACCATGTGTTTAATGATGAATATATATTTTCTTTCTGTAAAACATTTTTGTGATTTGATGGTAATTTTTAGATTTATAATTTTGTATTTCCTCAGTTTTTCTTTTTTTTTTCTTTCTTTCTTTTTTTTTTTTTTTTTTTTTTTTGAGATAGAGTCTCACTCTGTCACCAGAGCTGGAGTGCAATGGCGCGATCTTGGCTCACTGCAACCTCCTCCTTCCAGGTTCACGTGATTCTCCTGTCTCAGCATCCCGAGTAGCTGGGATTACAGGCACACACCACCACATCTGGCTAAGTTTTTGTATTTTTAGTAGAGACAGGGTTTCACTATGTTGGCCAGACTGGTCTCAAACTCCTGACCTCATGATCCACCCTCCTTGGCCTCCCAAAGTGCTGAGATTACAGGCATGAGCCACCAAGTCCCAGCTCAGCTTTTCTTTTAAAAAATATTCATTGTGGTAAAAATGTAAGTCTTTCATTGTCTGAGATAATGCCCAGAATTCTTTGTCCTACCTCCAAGAAAATTAAGGAGTGCAGACACAAAGGTGAAGTTAGAGTGAAAGTTTAATAAGTGAAAGAAGAAAGCTTTCTGACAGCAGAGGAGGGTCCTGAATGGGAATGCCTACCATAGGACCTGTTTTGGGGTTTTTATGAACTGGAAAGGGGAAGGAATGTGCTTAGTCTAAAGACTTTGTTGGTGAATGTGTGACTCAGCTTGACCTGGGACCTTGGCCCAGGACCAATCAGGAACTGAAATGATGATTCCTAGATGCTTCTTAGTTTGACGTAGGGCCTATCAGAAGCTGAAGCGAAAGCTTGGCCCAGGACCAGTCATCAGCTGAAGTAATAATTCATAGAAACTGGACTTACAGTCCTAATAAAGAAAAGTAGAGAACCCACTGGAACGTACTGGAGCCCACCATGCTCAAGCCCACCAAAAAAAAAAAAAAAAGAAGAAGAAACTTTTCCTGGGAATGTGCTGTGTATACAAAGGACAAAGACATTTCTATGCCAGGCTTTGTTCCCTTTTCTGAGTGAGCTGGAAGGTTTGTGCAAGTTTTTAATCCAAGTGGGCCAGAGGTTTTTCTAACTGCATAGCTGTGGGCATGTCTCTAGGCACAACTCCCTGTGCTAGTTCTCTAATCGGTGCCTGCAGCCTGAATTTATTTTCCATGCTGCTTTTTATGTTATGTGGGGATGTGGCACTGACCCTTGGGCCAGGGATCTCTGAAGATCCTTCCCGTGCTATATACCTAATGCAAGCTAACTCCTTTCAAAAACACATGCTATAAAATTTACCATCTTAAATCTATTTAAGTGTACATTTCAGAGCCAGACATGGTTAGGGCTCACCTCTGTAATCCCAGTATTTGAGGAGGCCAAGCCAGAAGAATTACTTGAGCACAAAAGTGTGAGACCAGCCTGGGAAACATATGAGGACCCTCCTCTACAAAAAATTTTTACCAATAGCTGGCATGGTGGTGTGCAATCTGTAGTTCCAGCTAATTGGAATATTGATCAGGCAGCATAACTTGAGCCTGGGAGTTTGAGGGTGTAGTGAGCCACAATTGTGCTACTGTACTCCAGCTTGAGTGACAGTGTGAGAGACCCTGTCTCAAAAAGAAAAATGCTATACATTTCAGGCATGTTGAGTATATTCAACTTGTTATGCAAAACACTTCTAGAAATTTTACATCTTCTTAAACTAAAACTGAATACCCGTTAAGTAACAACTACCCATTTTACCCTCTCTAGCCCATGACAAACACCCTTTCACTTTCCGTTTCTATGAATGTGAATACTTAAGATACTTCATATAAGTAGAATTACATCGTATCCATTATTTTGTTGCTAGCTTATTTCAAGTCATATGACATTCTCAAAGTTTACCTAAAATGTGACAAGATTTTCTTTTTAAGGCTGAATAATATTCCATTGTATATACATTTTTTATATGTTTATAAATCAAGGGACATCTGTGTTGCTTCAGCCTTTTGGCTTTTTTGCATTCTGGTACAGTAAACATGGATGTTCAAATATGTTTTTCAGGTCCTTTGTTGCATATTTTAGATGTAGATTTATAAATGGGATTGCTGTATTTGATGATTTTATTTTTAATTATTTGAGGAACATTTGTAACATTTAAAAATAACAGCTGCATCCTTACTTT
>PVKV010031670.1:9300-20851 GCA_004027835.1 Alouatta palliata | reverse complement strand
TTTGGGAGGCCGAGGCGGGTGGATCACAAGGTCAAGAGATCGAGACCATCCTGGTCAACATGGTGAAACCCCGTCTCTACTAAAAATACAAAAATTAGCTGGGCATGGTGGCACGTGCCTGTAGTCCCAGCTACTCGGGAGGCTGAGGCAGGAGAATTGCTTGAACCCAGGAGGCGGAGGTTGCGGTGAGCCGAGGTCGCGCCATTGCACTCCAGCCTGGGTAACGAGAGCTAAACTCCGTCTCAAAAAAAAAAAAAAAATTCAAAAAAGAGCCAGGCCATGAGCGGCAGGCGAATCACTTGAATCTGAGAGGTAGAGGTTGCAGTGAGCCAAGATCTTGCCATTGCACTGCAGCCTGGGTGACAAGAGCATGACTCTGTCTCAAAAACAACAATAAAACAAAAGCAAAAATGGGATTTAGCCAAAGAACAGAGAGACGGGGTCATGGATGGAAAGCTGGAAGGGAGGCATGGAGGACGGAGGACTTCTGCTTAAACTGGCCTAGCAGGATTCTTGCTAAAGGGCCAGGGCCTCCTACATCAAAGATGGTGGATGAGACATTTCATCAGATACCAGGGGCGATTACATGGGAAGAATCAGCAGATGACTCAGCAGGAATGTCTGCTAAGACTGGGCTGGGCGGGTCAAAGATAAGATAGCCGCCAAAGTCTAAATTTGGTCAAGGGGGGAGTCTCCAGGTATATGCTCAAAATCTGTCTTTTTTCTTTTCTTTTCTTTTTTAGACCGAGTCTCACTCTCTCTTGCTCAGGCTGGAGTGCAATGGCGCAGTCTGGGCTCACTGCAACCTCTGCCTCCTGGGTTCAAGAGATTCTCCTGCCTCAGCCTCCCGAGTAGCTGGGATTGCAGGTACCCATCACTCCCAGCTAACTTTTGTATTAGAGAATTGCTGGAACCTGGGAGGTGGAGGTTCCAGTGAGCCAAGATCACGCCACTGCACTCCAGCCTGGGCAACAGAGTGAGACTCGGTTTCAAAATAGGCCAGGTATGGTGGCTCATGCTTATAATCCTGGCACTTTGGGAGGCAGAGGCAGGCGGATCATGAGGTCAGGAGTTCAAGACCAGCCTGGCCAACACCATGAAACCCTATTTCTACTAAAAATACAAAAATTAGCTGAGCATGACGGTGGGAGCCTGTAATCTCAGCTACTTGGGAGGCTGAGGTGGGAGAATCACTTGAACCGGGGAGGCGGAGGTTGAGGTGGGCTGAGATTGTGCCACTGCACTCCAGCCCGGATGGCAGAGCTAGACTTTGTCTACAGCAAAAATAATAATAATAATGATAATAAATAAATAGGGCCAGGCGTGGTGTCTTATGCCTATAATCCCAGCACTTTGGGAGGCCAAGGCGGGCAGATCACCTGAGGTTGGGAGACCAGACTGATCAATATGGAGAAACCTTGTCTCTGCTAAAAATACAAAATTAGCCGAGTGTGGTGGCGCATGCCCGTAATCCCAGCTCCTCAGGAGGCTGAGGCAGGAGAATGTCTTAAACCCAGGAGGCTGAGGTTGCAGTGAGCCAAGATCATGCCATTGCACTCCAGCCTGGGCAATAAGAGCGAAACTCCTCCATCTCAAAAAAAAAAAAAAAGAAAAAGAGAAGGGAAATATATAAAAATAAAATTAGGCTGGGCATGGAGACTGAGGCCTGTAATCCCAGCACTTTGGGAGGTTGAAAAATAAATAAATATATATGTATTTATATATTACATATAATAAATATATAAACACACACACACACACAGGGTCTCACTCTGTCTCCCAGGCTGGACTGCAATGGCACTATCACGGCTCACAGCAGCTTTGACCTCCTGGGCTCAAGCAATCCTCCCACCTCCAACCTCCGGAACAGCTGGGACCACCTGCCCCCGCCATGATGCTCAGATAATTTTTGTATTTTTTGTAAAGATGGGGTTTCGCCATATTGCCCAGGCTGGTCGATATGTGATCCGCCCAGCTCGGCCTCTCAACGTGCTGGGATTAGAGGTGTGGGCCACCGAGCCCGGCCCACATCACGACCGGATTGAACAATGCAGATACGGAACAGTCTCGTCCTTGCATGAAGTTCTGTTGGACAGTGCTGCTGTGGAAAATGGCCTCAGTGAAAAGGCTGGGGTCTGCAGAGAAGTGGGGGGACATCACTGGGGAAATGGAAACAGAAGTCAGGGTAATAGCTATGATATGCCATGGTACTCCAGCCTGGGCTATAGAGGGAGACCCTGTTTGAAAAACATAAATACATAATTTTGTTTTTTCTTTCCAGAGTAGGAGATCTACCTGTTATGCAGGTTGGACTCGAACCCCTGGGCTCAAGTGATCCCCCTGCCTAGCTGGGACCACAAGAGCTGGCTGTACCCTGCCAGATGCAAAGAATACATTTCAATGAGCTGGACGCAAGAATTTTTTTTTATTTTTTTTTGGTAGAGTGTTGCTCTGTCACCGAAGCTAGAGTATGGGGGTGCCATTTCTGGTCACTGCAACCTCTGCCTCCCTGGTTCAAGCGATTCTCGCGATTCTCCTGCTTCAGCCTCCAGAGTACCTGGGATTACAGGGGTCTGCCACCACGCCTGGCTAACATTTTTGTAGAGACAGGGTTTCATCACGTTGGCCAGACTGGTTTCGAACTCCTGACCTCCAGTGATCTGTCTGCCTTGAGGCATGAGCTGCTGCACCTGGCCAAGAAGTCTTTTTCTTGTTTTTACTGACAGAGAGCAGTGATAGCTCAGTCAGCCATTAACAGGAGAATTCCTCCTCTATCATTGTGGAGGCCCTGAGGGGAAGGGGTGGGGGACAGTCTCGTTTTCTCTATCTGTTGAGGATTTACTGGAAGACAACAGGTTTTTAGTTCATAGTCTTCTTTTACTGGATAATCCTAAAGACCCTAGAGAAGAACTTAGCTGTTCATCAAGTATTTGTTAAAATCTGTATCTCTCAGACCCAGACCCCAACTCAATCTTAAGAAGTAGAGAGAGAATTTCTTAGTACCCAGGCTATGTACGTTGGCTCTTGCCTGACAGAGGGAGACTCTGCTTTTCTTCCCTTCCTTCCTCCCTTCCTCCCTTCCCTCCTTCCTTCCTATTTTTGAGACTGAGTTTCACTCTTGTTGCCCAGGCTGGAGTGCAATGGCGTGATCTCAGCTCACTGAAACCTCCACCTCCTGGGTTCAAGTAAGTCTCCTGCCTCAGCCTCCCAAGTAGCTGGGACGTATGTACCGTCATGCCTGGCTAATTTTTTTTTTTCTATTTAGTAGAGATGGGGTTTCACCACGTTGGTCACGTTGGTCTCGCACTCCTAACCTCAGGTGATCTACCTGCCTCGGCCTCCCAAAGTGCTGGGATTACAGGTGTGAGCCACTGAGCCCAGCTGACTCTTGTTAAAAAAAAAAAAAAGTCTTCCACAATGGTTGAACTCATTTACACTCCCACCAACTGTGTAAGAGTGTTCCTATTTCTCCACATCCTCTCCAGCATCTGGGGAGAAATGCCAGATACAGTATGCACCTAAAGTAAAATAAATAAATAAATAAATAAGTTCTCTACTACCGGGAGTTCGTATTTAAGTGGACAGAACCGTAGACAGCTGAGGACTAGGGCGTGGGGGTGGTGGAGGGTGAGGCCTCCAGGAGGGAAACCAGGAAAAGCATCTCAAAGAAAGTGCTGGGAAGAGAAGCTTGTTACCTGGTTTCTCTTTCAACTTGGGTCCTAGAGTTGGTGGTCTGCAAATTAAGTGAAAAGAGACAGATCTACCAGTGAAAAGGTTTATTTACAGATGCTTGAAGCAGTTCCCAGTTATGGAAAACTCAAGGAGCAGCCTGGAGAGAAAGTTGACATACATCAACTTCACAAACGAGGGCTTTTCTTGGGCTTCCATTGGGATTCTCATGCTAATGAAGGCTGCTGTGTCTTCTTTGCAGCTGAATTCTTTTTTTTTTTTGCACCCAGACAGGGTCTTTTGGTCTGTCACTCAGGCAGGAGTGCAGTGGTGTTAGCTCGGCTCACCCTAGCCATGACTTCCGGGGCTCAATCTATCCTACCCCTCTACCCCAGCCTCTCCTCTCTGTAGCTGAGGCTATAGGCACACAACCATTATGCCCAGCTAAATTTTGTTCTTGTTTTTTGAAAAAACAAGGGCTCTTGAAAAGGTTGCTGGCCGGGCACAGTGGTTCACACTTGTAATCCCAGCACTTTGAGAGGCTGAGGCGGGTGGATCACAAGGTCAGGGGTTCGAGACTAGCCTGGCCAACACAGGGAACCCTTGTCTCTACTAAAAATACAAAAAATTGGCTGGGCCTGGTGGTGGGCACCTGTAATCCCAGCTCCTCAGGAGACTGAGGCAGGAAAATTGCTTGAACCTGGGAGGCAGAGGTTACAGTGAGCTGAGATTGAGCCATTGCACTCCAGCCTGGGTGACACAGCTAGATTCCATCTCAAAATCAAAAAACAAAACAAAAAAGAAAAAAATGTTGCCCAGGCTCTTGTGGAATTCCTGGGCTTAAGCAATCACCCTGCCTTGGCCTCCACAATTGCTGGTGTAGATTACAGGTGTGAGTCACCACAGCCAGCCAAGAGCCTTAATTTTTTCTTTTGAGAGGGAGTCTTGCTGCGTCACCCAGGCTGGAGTGAGTGCTGTGGCGAGATTTCAGCTCACTGCAACCTCTCCCTCCCGGTTTCAAGCGATTCTCCTGCCTCAACCTCCTGAGTAGTTGGGATTACAAGCTTGAGCCACCACACCCAGCTAAGTTTTGTATTTTGGGTGGAGAAGGGGTGGGGTTTCACCATGTTGGCAAGGCTGGTCTGGAACTCCTAACCTCAGGTGATCCGCCTGCCTTGGCCTTCCAGAGTGCTGGGATTACAGGTGTGAGCCACCGCGCCTGGCCAAGACTTTATTTTTACCATTTTTTTTTTTTTTTTAAAGATGGGGGTTCACCGTGATGGCCAGGCTGGTCTTGAACTCCTGCCCTCAGGAGATCCACCCACCTTGGCCTCCCGAAGTGCTAGGATTACAGGCATGAGCCACCGCCCCTGGCCCAAGACTTGATTTTTTTTTTAAATCTTCACTCATTGGGAGTATTTAGGTTGGAGAGCAACCAGAAAGTCTCTTATGACCCACCCATTTCACAGATGGGAACACTGAAACCCAGAGGGGATATAATCTTCGCTAGAGTCTGCAGCCCCAGCTCTCACCCTGGCGAACTGCACTGGGGAGCACATTTCCCAAGAATGTGAAGAAGCAAGAAAAAGGAACACACAGGGTAGAAATAAACTGACTGTGAGAAACAGGTGCAGATCCCTGGGAAGCAAATGTCTGCAATTAGGAGCTCACCACACAGGTTCCACTGCTGGGGGCACCTTCCCCGTCAGACTGGCAGCTCCTCCAGGCAGGGCATGATCAGCCATGGTCTCCAGTGTGAGAGAGCTTAGTTGCTGGCATGCAGGAAGCTTGTCACGTGAATGGATGAGTGAGTTAACGACCCCTGATGAGGCAGACCTGGGGGAGAATCTGTGAGTCAGAAGATGGATATATCAGGTAGCTGGGTGAATGATGGCGCACACTGATTGGGCATTGACTATTTGCTAAGCAGCATGCCACATGTTTAGTGAGCATCCCATCCTTCATTTTTCTTTTTTTTTTTTTTTTAAATAGAGATGGGGGTTTCACCATGTTGGCCAGACTGGTCTCGAACTCCTGACCTCGTGATCCGCCCACCCTGGCCTCCCAAAGTGTAGGGACTACAGGCGTGAGCCACCGCGCCTGGCTTCTTTTCCTTTTTTGAGACAGAGTCTCACTCTGTTGCCCAGGCTAGAATGCAACAGCACAATCTCGGCTCACTACAGTCTCTGCCTCCTGGGCTCAAGTGATTGTCCTGCCTCAGCCTCCCAAATAGCTGGGATTACAGGTGCATGCCACCATGCCTGGCTAATTTTTGTATTTTCAGTAGAGGTGGGGTTTTGTTATATTGGCCAGGCTGGTCTTGAACTCCTGACCTCAGGAGATCCGCCCACTTTGGCCTCCCAAAGTGCTGGGATTACAGGCACGACACCATGCCTAGCTAATTTTTTGGATTTTTAGTAGAGACGGGAGTTTCAACATGTTAGTCAGGCTAGTCTAAACTCCTGACCTCGTGATCTGCCTGCCTCAGCCTCCCGAAGTGTTGGGATTACAGGCATGAGCCACCGTGCCCAGCCAGCCAGTTTTTATGTTTTAAAAACTCCTTAAAAAAAAAAAAATTCCCTGCAACATGCATGAAAAAAATAAAAACCTGAATTTCTGAAACCAGACGTATTTAATCACATGTAGCCACTAATTTATCAAAAGGAAGATAGAGCAGGCATGGTGACTCACGCCTGTCATCCCAGCACTTTGGGAGGCCTAGATCGGCGGATCACGAGGTCAGGAGTTCCAGACCAGCCTGACTAACATGGTGAAATCCTGTCTCTAGTAAACATACAAAAATTAGCCGGGCGTGGTGGCACGCCCCTGTCATCCCAGCTACTCAGGAGGCTGAGGCAGAAGAATCGCTTGAACCCGGGAGGCGGAGGTTGCAGTGAGCCGGGATCGCACCACTCACTCTAGCCTGGGCGACAGAGAGAGACAGCATCTTTAAAAAAAAAAAAAAAAAAAAAGGAAGATATGAGAAAAACCAGGGGAATGCTGGATCCCATATTCTCCCTCCTGGAAATTCACTGTGCTGCATCGTAGTGTTGAAGGCGTGAAGGACGTGCCATCCCAAAATCTGCTGAATGGGTAGCCTATTTCAAGCTGAAAACACTGGGGAAATTGTAGTTTCAGAAGTGCTTAGCCGACTTGCCTCTTCCTGCAGGCAGCAAGCCAGAAATTCTTCTGGGAGGGGCACCCCCTATACCCGGAAGAGATAACAGCCCCTATCACCAGAGACTGAGAACTCAGGGCTTCCATGGACCTGAATAAAGATGCTAATGAGATAGCCCTCAGCTTCCACTGAGTTTACCTACCCTGACTCATCTCCTGGCAACTCTCCTAGAAATCTGTCCCCTTTGTATAAAAGCACCTGGCTGGGCATGTGGCTCATGCCTGTAATCCCAGTGCTTCTGTCAAGAGGCATGTGGACCAGAGAATTCCATCTTCAATAGGAGCTGGGTAAAGTGAGGCTGAGACCTACTGGGCTGCATTTCCAGATGGTTAAGGCATTTTAAGTCACAGGATGAGATAGGGGGTCGGCACAAGATACAGGTCATAAAGACCTTGCTGATAAAGCAGGTTGCAGTAAAGAAGCCGGCCAAATCCCACCAAAGCCAAGATGGCCACGAGTGTGACCTGTGGTCGTCCTCACTGCTACGCTCCCGCCAGCGCCATGACAGGTTACAGATGCCATGGCAACTTCAAGAAGTTACTCTGTATGGTTTAAAGAGGGGAGGCATGAATAATCCACTCCTTTTTTTTTTTTTTAGCATATCATCAATAAATAATCACAAAAATGGGCAACCAGGCTGGGTGGGTGCCTCACACCTGTAATCCCAGCACTTTGGGAGGCTGAGGCAGGCAGATCATGAGCTCAGGAGTTCAAGACCAGCCTGGCCAACACAGTGAAACGCCGTCTCTCCTAAAAATAAAAAAAATTAGCTGGGCATGGTGGCGTGCACCTGCAGTCCCAGCTACTCAGGAGGCTGAGGCAGGGGAATTGCTTGAACCCAGGAGGCGGACATTGCAGTGAGCTGCACTCCAGCCTGGACAACAGAGCGAGACTCCGTCTCAAAAACAGCAACAACAATACAAAAACAAACAAATTAGCCGGGCGTCATGGTGGGTATCTGTAGGCGCAGCTACTTGGGAAGCTGAGGCAGGAGAATTGCTTGAACCCTGGGCGGCAGAGGTTTCAGTGAGCCGAGATCGCGCCATTGCACTCCAGCCTGGGTAACAAGAGCGAAACTCTGTCTCAAAAAATAAATAAATAAATAAAGCATTTTATTCTGGTTACTTCTTTACTCTCTCGTGAAGATCCCCATGTGATGTATTATACATGAAAAACTAATAACGTGTGTATCCTTTTCCATTGTTAAGCTGTCTCATGTCAATTTGGTTTCTAGATCCAGCCAAAGAGCCCACATAAATGACAAACGAGGGTTTGGAGGTGACCTCTCACTCCCTTACAGTGTCCTAGGGGGTCTGAGGAGGGAAAAGAAAAGAAAAAAATGAAACCCATGTGATTCTGCATTTCCAAATCCGTCTCCAGTAGCTGGGACCACAAGCTTAGGTCACCTAACTCACCCAACTCCTTCCAGAAGCACTTTTAAATTTTTTATTTCTATTTTTTATCTTTTTGCATTTGTAAATTTTAAAAAATTTTTTGAGATGGAATCTGGCTCTCTGGCCCAGGCTGGAGGGCAATGGTGAGGTCTTGGCCCACTGCAACCCCTGCCTCTCATGTTCAAGTGATTCTTCCACCACAGCCTCCCGAGTAGCTGGGATTACAGGCACCCGCCATCATGCCTGGCTAATTTTTGTATTTTTGTAGAGATGGGGTTTCACCATGTTGGCCAGGCTGGTCTTGAACCCTGACAGTGCTGGGATTACAGGCCTGAGCCACTGTGCCCATTCCCAGGAACATTTTTATTTTCATCTTCCTGGAAGGCCATTCCACATCCTACGTAGGTTCATGGTACCTAGGGTCGTCTGATCCCTTTGGGGCCAGGATATGAAGTTGTTTTAAGGGTCACTAATATCAAAATGTTAACATTGACGCAGCTGTGACAAGTGTTTTATTGGCCCTATTTTAGAAAAGGAGAAAATGAAACTTAAAGAGAACTTTTTTTCTTTTTTTTTTGATATGGAGTTTTGCTCCGTTGCTCAGGCTGGAGTGCAGTGGGAAGCGGCTGCTCCGACGCCCAGGTAATTTTTTTTTTTTTTTTTGAGACGGAGTTTCGCTCTTGTTACCCAGGCTGGAGTGCAATGGCGCGATCTCGGCTCACTGAAACCTCTGCCGCCCAGGGTTCAAGCAATTCTCCTGCCTCAGCTTCCCAAGTAGCTGCGCCTACAGATACCCACCATGACGCCCAGCTAATTTTTGTATTTTTAGTAGAGACGGGGTTTCACCATGTTGACCAGGATGGTCTCGATCTCTTGACCTCGTGATCCACCCGCCTCGGCCTCCCAAAGTGCTGGGATTACAGGCGTGAGCCACCGCGCCCGGCAGAGAGAGCTCTTAAAGGGCGGGGCGGGCGGTTCTCTCACTGGCAACTGGTGGAGCTCGGGTTTGAACCCAGGACTCAGGCACTTAACGTCTTCTCATCTACCACGCGGTAGAGCTCAGGCAACCCTGGAGTTGTTCATCCCTGCCCCCTACTGGCCAGAAGAGGAAATGCTTGCCGGAGGGGAGCACCAGCTGTGCCTCAGAGGGCCTCGCTTGGCGCGTCCTCTGGTGGCCGCGATGGAAAAGCGCATCTTGAGCTACTGTTTTGGAAGCTCGTAATTTAGATTCCATTTGGAAGTTCAGTTAGTATTTAGGTCCAATCTGGTTTACTGACCTGCGTCTATTATACCTATTGCAAACACACTCGCTGTTACTGGAGTCTAACATCTTCCCTAGCACGCAAAGTTGAGTCCTTCTCGCATATACTGGCTGTGTTTAATGTATATATTTAAATTACATGTATGACCTTAGAGTTAAAAATGTTATGTCTTGGGAGTTTCAATTTGCATTTCTCTATGGACTAAGATTTAAATATATTTAGGATTTCAAATATTGGAAAGCTATTTATATTTCTTTTGTTGCTTTTGGTGCTTTTTCTGTTAGATTGTTGGCATTTTATCGATTTGTAGCTGTTTATATAAAGAAAAGCTGCCTGTAAAATAATTATTTATTTATTTAAAAAAAATTTTTTTGAGGCAGGGTCTCACTGTGTTGCCCAGGCTGGATTGCAGTGGTGCGATCTCGGCTCACTGCAACTTCCACATCTTGGATACAAACTATTCTGGTACCTCAGCCTCCCAAGTAGCTGGGACTTCAGGTTCACGCCACCACGCCCGGCTAATTTTTTTTTTTCTTTTTTTTCTCTAACATGGAGCATAGGAAACAAACCTAATTTTTATATTTTTAGTTGAGACGGGATTTTACCATTGTCGCCATGCTGGTCTTGAACTGCTGACCTCAGGTGATTCGCATGTCATGGCCACCCAAAGTGCTGGGATTCTCAGGGTGAGCCACTGTGCCCAGACTATTTATGTTTTTTATTTTTATTATTTATTTGTTTGTTTGTTTTTTAAAGACAGGGTCTCACTTGTTGCCCAGGCTGGTCTCAAATTCATGGGCTCAGACAGACAATCTTCCCTCCTCAGTCTCCCAAAGTACAGGCGTTAGCTACCGCTCCTGCTGAAATTAATTTAAAAAAACAAAGCACAAACGAACTCAGAGTCCTTGTGATGCCCCCTTCCAAAATGTCCACAGTGCAAACGCTTGGCTGCTACCCACTGCCTCTCCTGTGGTGGCCACCATGTTTCTCCACCCTCTGGTGGGGAATTTGACCTAAATCTAAATTGAACTTCAAAATGGAATCTAAATTCCAAGCTTCCAAAACTAGATAAATAGCAGTAGCTCGTGATGTGCTTTTCTTTTTTATTTATTTGTTTATTTTTAAAGACGGGGTTTCACCATATTGGGAAGGCTGGTCTTGAACTCGTGACCTCAGGTGATCTGCCCGCCTCAGCCTCCCAAAGTGCTAGGATTACAAGTGTGAGCCACCGTGCCCAGCTGTGATGCACTTTTCCACGGGGGCCACTAGAGGGCACAATGCTGCCAGTAACCAGCATCTCAAGCATCCTTTTTTTTTTTTTTTTTTTTTTTTTGAGACCGAGTCTTTCCCCTCTGTGGCCCAGCCTGGAGTGCAATGGCATGATCTCAACTCACTGCAACCTCCGCCTCTCGGGTTCAAGCAGTTCTCCTGCCTCAGTCTCCCGAGTAGCTGGGATTACAGGTGTCTGCCACCATGCCCGGCTAATTATTGTATTTTTACTAGAGACATGGGTTCACCATGTTGGCCAGCCTGGTCTCAAACTCTCGACCTCAAGTGATCCGCCTGCCTTGGCCTCCCAAAGTGTTGAGATCACAGGCACTTTGCACTGTGGCCAGCCTATGATTTTATTTTTTGAGACAGGGTCTCACTTTGTTGCCTAGGTAGGAGTTCAGTCATAGCTCACTGCAGCTTTCAACTCCTGGGTTCAAGCGATCCTCCCACCCAAGCTTCTCAAAGTGCTGGAATTACAGGCGTGAGCCACTGTGCGCCACTGAAGCTTAAAGACTTCTTTGTGGCCTGGCATGATGGCTACCATCTGTAATCCCAATGCTTTAAGAGGCTGAGGTGAGCTGGGCGCGGTGGCTCACGCCTGTAATCCCAGCACTTTGGGAGGCCGAGGCGGGTGGATCACGAGGTCAAGAGATCGAGACCATCCTGGTCAACATGGTGAAACCCCGTCTCTACTAAAAATACAAAAAAATTAGCTGGGCATGGTGGCACGTGCCTGTAGTCCCAGCTACTCGGGAGGCTGAGGCAGGAGAATTGCT
>PVKV010031669.1:0-20750 GCA_004027835.1 Alouatta palliata | reverse complement strand
GCCACATTTTCCCTGTCCAGTCTATCATCGATGGGCATTTGGGTTGGTTCCAGGTCTTTGCTATTGTAAACTGTGCTGCAATGAACATTCGTGTGCATGTGTCCTTATAGTAGAATGATTTATAATCCTTTGGATATATACCCAGTAATGGGATTGCTGGGTCAAATGGAATTTCTATTTCTAGGTCCTTGAGGAATTGTCACACTGTCTTCCACAGTGGTTGAACTAATTTACACTCCCACCAATAGTGTAAAAGTGTAAAACTTTCTAATAAGTTTTACATGGCATGGGAGACTTCATGAAAAATAAAGAGCCAAAGAGGTAGTAAACCTGTGTATTTTTTTATGCTACATTTGAATTATCACTGGACAAAGTGGGTAGACCTCATGGTAGCACACTGAAGGAAACTTAGCAAGATGCTTCTGCAGGTTCTTCTCTGTGTCCCTGTGTCTTCAGAGATAAGGATGCTCCTTTCCTCTGGGTATAGGGAGAACCTCTCAAATAAGGATCTTATGACCTCCTTCAGGAGAAGGTCAGAAAATCCATCGTTTTAGGAAATGCTCTTAGGAAGGCAACTGAGGACATGTTTTTAGGATCAGGGAGAGTCAGAGAGTGATCTTTCTTCTTCCAGTTTCCTCAAATCCCATGGTACCGTATTTTACAGTAACATTCCCTGAATCCAATTAAAAGAAATTAGCATGTTACTTTTTGAAGGGCAAGGCTCCAACTGAGCCACAATGTTGTGGGTTTTGTAGGGGGTGAGAAAGCAATACCACTTCCTCACCCATCACAAGGGTCATGGCTGACACCTTGATAACAAAGGACAGATTAACAAGAGAAAATGATACAACATTTATTTAACTCAAGTTTTGCATGGCACAGGAGGTTTCAGAAATGAAGATCCAAAATCTAGAGAAAAGTGTATATGTGTATGCTTAGGTTTGATATGGAATAAACAGTCATGTAGAACTATGGATGAAAGGGTATGATGTAATGGTAATAAACGGTGGGGCAGGGGGTGCTTAGAAAGGTCTTTTTGTTCCGATTCTCCTTGGCCTTTCTGAGTATCATTCCTTCCCCCTGGGAATGGGGCAGGGCTCCTCTGGAGTGAGGGTCTTAGGACCTAATTTCAGAGAAGGATGGTCAGAGAAATCATTTATCACTATGTTTTACACAGAAAGGTGGGGGGAAGTCAGAGTGCCTTTCTCGTTCTGCATTTGCCTCAATCGCCATGGCACCATATTTTAGGGTATCATGTTCTGTTCCCAAACAAGTGATATGGGGTATAGTGCATTTGTTACATAGTTTTCAACATATGCTAATTCATGGGTGCAGCAGAGCATAGACTGTAAGTGCCCTATTTCTGGGGACCTGTTGCTCATTCTCCAAAACTTGGCACATTCATCTTGCATGTAAAATGAGAATGTAAATAGTATAGTATTGAGCTGAGAGACGATTCACACATAAGATTCGGCACACTGTCTGGCACAGAGTAAGTGCTTTCCAAAATGAACATTATGTTAGATATAATTTCCAAAACACACACTGTTGTGTATTAAAGTTATCAGCAACGCCAGGCGCCGTGGCTCGCACCTGTAACCCCAGCACTTTGGGAGGCCAAGGTGGGTGGATCACGAGGTCAAGAGATCGAGATCATCCTGGCCAACATGGTGAAACTCCGTCTCTACTAAAAGCACAACAAATTAGCCAGGCGTGGTGGTGCACACCTGTAGTTTCAGCTACTCGGGAGGCTGAGGCAGGAGAATAGCTTGAAACCAGAAAACGGAAGTTACAGTGAGCTGGGATTGTCCCATTGCACTCCAGCCTGGAGACAGAGCCAGACTCTGTCTCAAAAAAAAAAAAAAAAAGTTATCAGCAGACACATTCAAGCATCTTGGCCCACTGATGTGATGAATTCTGCGACTCACA
Organism: Alouatta palliata; assembly: GCA_004027835.1. Lineage (NCBI taxonomy): Eukaryota > Metazoa > Chordata > Mammalia > Primates > Atelidae > Alouatta > Alouatta palliata. Next base: position 18,821 of record PVKV010031669.1, on the reverse strand, counting down.
TCCTGAGAAGGGTGTGGACATCACATGCACAAGGGAGCTCATCACAGAGGATTTTTACAGCACATAAGTGCTACACATCCCTCCCTATAAAAAGATTCACTGTTCCTTCTTTTGAATGAGAGGAGAAATTCTTCACAATAGAAATAGTAATTTGAATGACAGAATATACCTTTGAATTTACAATTCAGGCAGGCCTTATTCTTTGTCTTCTTGAAGAATAGCGCTTAATTTTTTTTCTCATATTTGAAGAGCAGGTAGTTTAAGAAAAAATATGACAAGCGTTCTAACCCTTTCAAAATATCATCAAGGATTCTGTGATGCCCCCTGAGAGGAAAACAAATGTTTTGGGGCTTTTTCTGTAAAGGAGAGTATGTGACAGCAAGGAGGCTGGTACTGTGTGCTTCCTGTGGTGACATGAGCATGTGCGTTCTCTAAAATATAATCACATATGCATGTGTGCATTGCGTAGCTGTGTGTATTTCTCTAAATATTCTTTTAGATAGTGTTCTCAACTATACATAATATTCCATAATACATTGTGGGACTCTGCAAATAATCAGTTAAAGTGTTACTTAATAGCTGCATGATCACAAAGGTCAGAAACACGGTCAGGACCAATCATGTAGAGTCTTAAGAGGCTACCACTAGGAATTTGTATGTCATTCGATATGGCCAGAAGAGCATTCCAAGAGCTTGAAGCATGGAAGTGATATGATCTGATTTACCTTGTCAAAAGATCGCTCTTGCTGCTTGTAGGTGGAGTTGGGGGATATAAACTCCTTAGGTGGCCATTACATGCCACTACAGATGATGCTGGCTCAGAGCCCAGAAACTGGTTTAGAGCTGGTGAGACATTGCTCCTGGTTGTATTCAGGAGGTAGAGCGGCTGTGAGGACTCAGGAGAGAGAGATTTGATAGGTGGCCATTTCATTAACTGAGATAGAAAAGACAGGAGGATGAGCAGTTGGGGTTGGATCTGACTGGCTTTGCATTTCTGTGGGGCTGTTTGGGAGGGAATGACCATGCTCACCAGTGCTCTCTACCCATCTGTCACTCAAGGTGGGTGAGACGTCTTCTTGGACTTAATGTTAACTCCTCCCTTTGTGCTTCTTGAAATTAAATCTGTAGAAGCCCTTTGAACGTATTAAAACAACGGTGCAAATATCAGACATTCGTTGGAGGCCCTGCTTGACTTCCAATAGCTTTGATTAGGCTGCCTTCATTGCCAAAGCTTTCAGGCAGGTGCTTATTATTCTGTATTTACTGAGCATCACACACTGGGGGCAGTTGGCGGGGATAGGGGAGAGACAGCGGGGGGTGGGGAGAGATAACAAGGGGAGAAATGCCAGATATAGTATGCACCTAAAGTAAAATTAAAAAAAAAAAAGAACATGACAAGCACTCTGAAGTCTCCAACGACTCCAGTTACCGTTCTTTGAAATGCACATGCTCTACTTCCTCTCCCGCTACCTGATGACTTTTTTCACAGTAGGCTGGAGAATAAATTGGAAGAAAGCTTCGTCCTCTTGGCTTGGTGTGAGCACGGTAAGCAGCAACTCAGATTGTTTGATTCTACACTGTGAAGAGCAGAACCTGAATTTTCAAAATGGAAAAGTTGCATCAATTGAAAATTGTGATGACAAGTTTTGTTTTTTCAACCGTTGGCACGGCTGGTGTTGATAAGGAAAGCAGTGACTTAGGTTGAGTTGAGAATCTGTGCACATGCTTTCACCACAGGTGAGAGAGCTCTGTGGTCAAGGGAGCCTATAGGTTGCAATATTTTCTTTATGGTTTCTAGCTTTCAGTATTACATTTAGAAAGTCCACATGTAAGCCACAGAGATTTTTTTTTTCAACTTTTTCCTAGCTCTTTTATGTTTTAATTTTCACGTGAATGCTTATATGCTTCCAGGACTGGTTTTGAGGTGAGTTGTGACACAGGAGTCCAAACATAACTTTTTTTTCTAAGTGGCCAGCAAATTATTTCAACACACAGTGTCTCCCTGCATTGTAAGTAGGTCCTGTGGGGCATCTGTCATGTTGTTAGGGCCTAATACAGCATGAGGTCTCAGACATCTGTTCAGTGAATGCCTGAACGAATAATGGAGGCACTTCCTCTTAGTGTCTCATGGCTGCTTCTGAACACTTACGACTTATGAATACGAAGGTACACAGTAGCCTGGCAATCGACTCGCAGTTTAAAAATTAAGGCTGGGGGTGGTGGCTCACACCTGTAATGCTAGTGCTTTGGGAAGCTGAGGCAGGTGGACTGCCTGAGTTCAGGTGTTCGAGACCAGCCTGGGCAACACAGTGAAACCCCCTCTCTACTAAAAAAAAAAGAAAAAAATTAGCTGTGTGTGGTGGCATGCCCCTGTAGTCCCAGCTACTTGGGAGGCTGAGACAGGAGAATCTCCTGATCCCAGGAGGCAGAGGTTGCAGTGAGCTGAGATCGTGCCATTGCACTCCAGCCTGGGTGACAGAGTGAGACTCCATCTCGAAAAAAGAAAAATACAATAAAAAATAAATCCCAGAATTATGTAAAGTGCTGATTAAAAAGGGGTTTGTTTTACCATAGTCTCTATGGCTCCTTGGCTTTATAAAGTGTTAAATAAAATCTAGAGTGACACAAAATTATTCTAAATGAAATGAGGGACAGCATGGTGCTGTAAAAATATTTAGAATCATCAAACTGTATGTCTGTCATTTACTTGCCATGTGATCTTGATTTATTCATGATAATCACTTTTTTTGTCTCTACAGTGAGAATAACAGCACCCACTTTTCAGAGAAGCTCTGATTTCAGTGAGTTAACATCTGCAATGCACCTGGGTGGTGCCTAGCAGGCAACAGACACTAAATTAAAGTTCGTTCTTCTTCAACTCCTCCATAAAGCCACATTCCAAAAATATATCCTTCTTTCACAACTTGACAGTTTGAAACTCAAAAGAAAAAAACTGTATATCTTGTGTGAGTACTGATAGGTGGGCAATTATCCATCACCAGAGTGTTGACTGCTTTCTAAGACTGTCTTTTAATGAGTCAAATACACAGAATACACTGGTTGATTGCAGTTCAGGTATTTTCCATGAGTAACTTCAATAATACAACAAACACATACACCATTAATGAGCTAACGATGAGCTCTGCATTGGGGCCAGGACTGAGGTGAGCAACTGCCTCATTTGCCTGGTGTGCAAAACTGAGAGGTCACCAAAAAATTCAGTCATTAAGATAAATAATGTTATTTTGATATTTGTTATTTTCAGATCTAAGAACGAATTGCTTGACTTTGTTAATGGAAAAACCAAACTGTGTAAAATACTGTAAAGACGTTTATTCCGAAACAGTATGAGTGTCCAGGGCCTAGAGAAAACACACACCCAAGAAGGCTTGAGTCAGTGGTCCCAGGGTGGTCGGGCTGGTTTGATTTTATCCATTTCAGGGAGGTGGAAGTTACAGGCAAAGATATAAATCAACACATGGAAGGTATACATGGTTTGGCTCAAAAAGGGGAAGTATCTTCAGGAGAGGTCTTATAGGTTGTCGGTGGATTTGGGGATTCTCTAATTTGTGATTGGTTAAAGGAGTAAGACCCTGTCTAAAGCTTACAGTTGATGGAAAGGAATGTTTGGGTTAAGGTAAGGCTGCTCTGTCAGAGTCAGCCACAATAAAATGTCCTGTGTAGCAAGCCTGATGGCCTGCAGGCCTGACTTACCCCTGCCTTGCGTGGCCTTAGCGCTCGTTCATAATTTGTTATCTTATGGCCACAAAGGATCTGTTCTGTCAGTCTTAGGATCTCTTATTTTAATACCATTGCTGGTCATTTGTTGAGTCCAAACTCCAGAGCAGAGGAGGTATGATAAGGTGTGTCTGACCTCCCTTTCAGTCAGGGACAGAAACAGCTTTTCAGTTTTCTCTGGGTTCCTCTTGGCCAAGAGGTCTGTTCAGTTGGTTGGGGAGCTTAGAATTTTATTTTTAGCTTACAACATAGCATTGGTCTATATTACATGCTCAGGAAAGTTTCTGAAATAGTCATGATCTGGGATATGTATAGAAAATGGGCCTGTGTCCTGAATGATGCACTTGGAAGTGGAATATAAGACTCTCTAAAACTCAAGAGCATTTGTGAACACAAAATTCAATTGAGTTGATTTGTGGCAGGCTTTCTCCACTGCTAACAATTACAATTAAATCCTAGTTATACATGGTGTCCAAAATAAGCACATTGTGAGGACCAGCAGAAACCAGTTTCACTTGAAGAATAAAGATTGCAATTTGCAAAGGTCATGTGTTATATAAATTTTCAGTGAGAGGAGATAGTTTTAAACATTGATAACATGGATCTAAAATACATTTGAGCTTTTTAAGATGAAGGACTATGATTTTGTTGATAAGTGAGGAATTTAAGTGGCCACTAATTTCTTGCACTAATAGCTCTGCACGTTTTTCTCCACGTGTTTGTAGCGTGTACCTTTATTGTTCAAACAAAACTTGGGATGTTTTGTGGGCACATCTTTAGAATTATGCATTAAAATTCTAGTAAATCTTAAGGCCTAGATATAAAATCTGAAGTAACCTTGCTCAACAGAAATTATCAATAAACCTTTTTATATTTCATTAAAATAAAGAACAGAGTTAATAAATAAAGTCTTTATCATGACGTTTTTATTCATCCAAGTTGAAAGAAGTTCTTAATTGTGTTTGTTTCCTCAGTCTACTAAAGATCTAAATTATTTTGATACAGTTTCAGACTTACTTTGTAACAAAGTGATTTTTATCATTTTTTTGATAGAAATAAAAACAGTAGGAGGGGAAGGAGGAAGGAAGGAGAAGAAAGAGAGAGAATAGGAGGAAAAGAAGAGGAAGAGAGGAAGTCGTGAACAACCCTCCTGCATTTTGCATAAGGTAGAAGAGTCAGTTGAATGTTAGGAAGAACACAAACAAAAAGTACATAGGTTTTCATGTAACAAAAATACCAATTTTTACTGATGCAGGAATGTGCATTTTTTTTTCAGACATCATGAGATGACAGAGAGCCCCTGGGGCCACCCTTTGGTGTCTCCCAGGTTCTGATGGCAGTCAAGCTTGTAGCAGAGGGACCTGCAGCCCATCTGCCCCTCATTTCCACACTGCCCTGGGCTTGGCTAAGGGAACCGTTGTTCTTTATGTTCCCAAGGGAAACTGTGCCAATGTTCTGCTTGCCCTTAGAGTGGGGTGATTCTTCTATGCACAGAAGCAAACACAATGGTTTAAAACATGGCTGACTCAGTAGATTACCCTGATCCATCTAACTCTGCTTTATCATCGTCTTGTTATAGTTTCTGGGTGGAGCCTAGTTTTTCAGCTTTTGACTGCTCTGAGCCCAAAGGATGATAGTAGGGCAAGAGAAGGGGAGTTGAATTAATATTTATCAAGCAACTGACACGAGCCTAGCACTGTGAAGACACCTTCTACATCTGTTATCTTACTAAATCCTCCATTTAATCCTTTGGGACAAGTGTCATTTTGTTTGCAAATGAAGAAACTAAAACTCATTAAAAATAAGTGACATGCGCAGATCATATGGATAATATACAGTAAGGATTTAAACTCTGGACTCTTTGGGACCAATATCCATCCTCTTTTTTTTTTAAGATGGGGTTTCACCATTTTGGTCAGGCTGTTCTTGAACTCCCAACCTCAGGTGATCCGCCCGCCTTGGCCTCCAAACCATCCTCTTAACTGTTCCACAGTTTCTTCCATGTAATATAGAAATATTTAGCCAGGCGCGGTGGCTCACGCCTGTAATCCCAGCACTTTGGGAGGCCGAGGCGGGTGGATCACGAGGTCAAGAGATCGAGACCATCCTGGTCAACATGGTGAAACCCCGTCTCTACTAAAAATACAAAAATTAGCTGGGCATGGTGGCACATGCCTGTAGTCCCAGCTACTCGGGAGGCTGAGGCAGGAAAATTGCTTGAACCCGGGGGGTGGAGGTTGCGGTGAGCCGAGATCGCGCCATTGCACTCCAGCCTGGGCAACAAGAGCGAAACTCCGTCTCAGAAAAAAAAAAAAAAAAAAGAAATATTTGATTTATTAATAATGTATTCCTTTACAACTTCTAAATGGGATCTGAGATAAATATATTCATATGCCCTATATATATCATAGTTAGGTATAAGGTGAAAATAGGAAACCATTTAGACAAAGGAGAAGATGATTACATATGAGACTAACATAATAATGCAAATTAAGTTTATTTTCTCATCTCCTGTTAGACAAGAGGATGGGAAGTGTGGCAGGTCTCTGGCTCTCCCCATTTCTCAGGGCAGACCTTGGGTTGTGATCTGATCTCAGGTGGTTCTCTAAGATCTTCAGGGAAGACTTTTTTCTGTTTTGTTAAGTTTGAGACTATTTTTTAATTTGTTTGTTGTTTTGCTGATAAAGAAGCATAACAGAAATTTATTCTACAGAAAAAGAAACTAATTAAGAAAACACAGTGCTTTTATCAGGGACTTGCCAGGTTAGATGAATAGATACTCTGTATTTATTATTTCAACTGGTGAAAAAAAATTGAAAGACGTTATTAAATCGTAGTTTCTTGCAAACTTTTTAAAGTAAATAAATATAATGCAGGCCAAATACTTTGCTATTCAGTGGTCTAACAATAAAGAGACAACCTGAAGAATATCCAGCTTGTGTATTCCTTAGGTCAACACGTGTAAACAACTAGCAGGTTTGAGGCATATGTTTAGCTTCCAGGCAACCTCTTGCATTTTTCGGGGGTCAATGATTTAGGCAGCAATGCCCCTTTGTTTTTTAAAGGGACAAAATAAAATCATAATTGCCCTGAACTATGGATTTTAGACTCTAGTTACATATGGGCTAATTTAAATATTCCAAGTAAAGCATATTAGAAAATACAGTCAAAATAGTATGATAATAATTTGGCAAGTAAACATCGTTGCACTTTCTAGAGCATCCACCTGTCTGATAAATTATATAGTCCATCCTATTTACCCAGGTCCATCCCAATAACAACCCTCTCTTGGAGGACTATCTTACCCTGGTCTTTCAAATGAGGAAATTAACTTAGTGTTGAGATCTCAACCAAAAAGTCTGGCCTCAGAGTTGGTGTGCTTAATCACTGTACAGGGTGGCCGCTCTACATTTTAGTTTTATTATTATGGTCTGGTTATAAGTGAGTTTACAAGGGACAAGGGGAGAAGAGTGGTCATAGAATCACTCATTCAAAATATATGGTTATTATTTCACTCTCTCCACAGTCACTTAGAAGGCACTCCTGATACATTTTAGACCTAACTCTTAGAATACTATTAGATTCCTGAGAAAATGACAACTTTCCTTCTTTGATGAAAAGAGTCTTGTATTAACTATGTGTCCCCTTTGCTTCGACTGTTATAATAAACTCTTATATCTTAAAGATGTCCCCAACGCCAACCCGTCCACAAGTCCTACGTTCAGTATTTTCTTACTATTTCAGTTTACATCATTTCCTGCTCCTCATTTTTAAGTTCAAATTACTTAACCATTTTTATGTGCTTATCTATCTGGTCACGTGACTTGGACATGAGGTAACCAAATAGAATGATAGATTGGCTTGCATAGATAAACAGAAAGGGAGCAATATCAATACAGGACCAGATGGATGCTTCCGAGAAGCAAAGAACAGGGGCCAGTGCTTATAGGAGTATATGGGGACTCACGGATGAAGTTCATTACACCTTCCAGAAGAGTAACCAAGCCACTGATGAGTGAGCTAACTAAGCTAACTAAGAGCTCTGATACCCTTAGTTAGCTAAGGCCCACCTGCTGCTAAGATTACCTCAAAATATTAAGCTTAAGGTAAAACTCCAGTTTTAGAATCATATTAAAGATAATTTGGTTAAGGATGAGCTGTGAAATAACTAATTCAAATGCTGCTAACGGAGCACTTCAGTTAATGCTCCTTAAGGCTGCAAGAAGTGGGCTTGGGCTCAGTTCCTCCCGGGTGCTGTAAAAGGGACATAAAATCTCTGGACACCAAACTCAAGGGGAGGGAAACGTCAAGTTGGGAACTGGGTCATACAAACCAGCCTCCCATTTCGTTCCTAAATAAGATAGCTACAGATCTAAAAGACTGCATACGTCCCTCACAATTTTCTCAAAAGGAAATTCTTTGTGGGTCCCAAGATCTTTACCCTAAAACAGTTGTATTGAATTTCACCCAAACAGTGCAAGTGAACAGCTTATCTTCACAGATCCCGGGACAAAGGACAGAGGACAGAACTAAAAGGCACCCGCACTCCCCATTACCCCCTACCGAAGAAGGCATATCTGATTGCCTCCTTTGGAAAGGCTAATCAGAAACTCAAAAGAATGTAACTGTGTCTCACCTCTCTGTGACCTGGAAGCTCCCTCCCAGCTTTGAGTCTCCCTGCCTTTGCTTCCAGTTGTCTCGCCTTTCCAGACCATACCAGTGTACTTCTTACGTATATTGATTGATGTCTCATGTCTCCCTAAAATGTGAAAAACCAAGCTGTGCCCTAACCGCCTTGGGCACATGCTGTCAGGACTTCCTGAAGCTGTGTCACAAATGCATCCTCAAGCTTGGCAAAATAAACTTTGTAAATTAACTGAGACCTGTCTCAGATTTTCTGGGTACACAAGTGCATATCTGATTACTTCCTTTACTGCGTGTTTATTTTAGCTTATGTGAAAATGCAGATTCACTGAGTGTAAGATGAATGCATAATCGGCTATTTCTCTACCCCTTCCTTTGACCTGTGAAATGTGGATTCATGGACACTGATCAAAGACTCAAAAGAATGCAACTGCTTGCCCCTTTTATCCACCCTCCTCCTTTTTTCTTTCCTTTCTCTTTCTCCTATTGCCTGCTCTTTCCCCATAAATACTAAAATTCCCAGCCTTCTTTGGAAAAATCATGACTCACAGATTGTTCTTGTGGTTTTGTGTTCCTTTTTCTCAGGTGTTTTCTTAACCTTGTCAAAATAAACCTCTAAAATGATTGAGACTCTCCTCAGTCATTTTCTTTGACTGTCAGTGGTGAAGGTTTGTTGCATGGGTCTGACTTCTTTCTCACTCTGAGTCTTCCTCTGGCTGCTTTCAACGCCAACACAAAGTGCTCCCTCTAACCCCTTTGCAAACACACATTTCTTCTGTTATCACTATCTCTAGGATTTCTGTTTATTGCTTTTGTCAGTTTTCATGCATCCAAATCCTGTTTCTTCTCTATATGGTTTACATTTAAGGTCAACAAGAGAGTCTCATGGGTTGGAAAGTCACTGATATGAATGATCCAGACCTTTCGCTGCCTTTGGCTAATGAGCAACCTGGTGAGAGATAGTGGCAACGAGAGTGCCATATGAGCTTAATAAAAAGTCTGTGGTGATACGCTCAGGGATTTGCCTCTCATTGCACTTAATCAGAGAGGGCAGTGTTGAGTGCAGACAAGTATAAAAGGGGCTATTACCCCACCTGCCCAACCTGCTGTAGGTGAAGGAGTATGCAGGGAAAAGTGCCAGCACATTGTATAAAATGATCATTATAAAGAAACAGGCATACCTGGGGCCATGGGCATTGGATACATCAGATCTAAAAGAATAATATGTATGCTTCAGACCCGTTGTAAGGAGATTTACTTTTCTATATAGGAGGCTCCAAAGTGCCTTTCTAGGAGGCACAGATGCCTCAGTAGAAACTAAAGAAGTTCTGAAAAGAAACTAACATGATACTTAAGAGCATGTCTGTTTCCATCTCCTCTAAGTCACAGGAAGCAGAAATGGCCTCATTTACGAAAGTGTGAATTGGAAGCCTCTGAAAAATGTGACTGGATAGAATGAAACACTTGTGTGACACTTTAATAAGGGGTATTGGGTAGCTCCTTATTATTTTCCACTGCAGTGAAGTATGGCATGTGGCAAGATGTCAGTGTAGCATTTACCTATGCTGTGTCACTACTACAGAATTTTAAGGAACGAAGATAAGAAAAGGAAGTGCTACTTAAAAGCTAACAAATGCACCACATATTCAAAGACAAAGAAAGTTGACTTTTGCTGAGTACCTGCTTTGTGCAAGGCACTGGTTTCCAAATTGTACTGCACAACAGAGTCATCTTGGATTTTTAAAAATGTTGATGCCTTGTTCCCATGCCTGATATTTTGACTTCATGAATTTGGAATGCAATCTGGGCACTGTGTTTCTAAAAGCTTCCCATGTTATTCCAATGTGCAGCAGTTTGGGAATCACCCTGCCAGACCATTCTATTTCTATCCATGATCTCACTTAATCCACAGTGGAGCCTGTTGTTACAGATGAGGTCATAGAGGCTAGGTGAACCCAGAAAACTTGCCTAATTTTGAGTAGTGAAATAGACCATAAAACCTGATCCTGCGGCTGTATAACTCCATAGCCTGGGTTCTTTTCACTCTTCCGCACTGGTAGAATTCATGGACTATAAGGGAAGAAAGTTTTCTGTTTAATCTTTTGTGACTAGTAGCTAGTAGAGAATTGTAATTCATTTAGTAGAGGGGAAAAATATACATACTGGGCTATTTATTAAGGATTGGGTTTTGGTTAAGATCAGGCAATGAAACCTATTATAAATTTCCAAAGATATGCAAGTCAGACCACACTATACTATGTTTCTGGGAGCCCAGAATGCAGAAACAAACATCAAAGTTCTCTTGTAATCTCATGGAAATATTTCATGTTAAAGTTGTATTAAATTCAAAAGGTTATAGTAGAAAATGAGAAGTATACACTTCATTAATTCTCAAGTTCTATATTTGCCAGAAACTTATCTCCCTTTCATTAAAAAAAATCTCTTATTATTTGATTTCAGAACACTTACAAAACATACTATGACATCCTCAGTAGGGATTCAAAATCAGTTACCGAAAAAATAAGTAAAATGAATTTAAAAAACCAAACAAAAAAATGTTTGAGCTAGGAAACCAAGAAACTGAGATGGAAAATACAACCTAAAAGAAAATCCTATGTAAAATTTAACAGAAATAAGAAGGAACTTTTGACACTATATGGAGGAAAAATAAAATAGGGAGGAAAAGAGCTTTTCAGACCAAAATAAGAGAAGAAAATGCAGCCGTCATCCTGGTAGAATGCAAGAGTAATCTCCTCAGACACCGTAATCCTCAGGGGGCGTACTATTCTCAGGCATCTGAAATTGAGAAAGGAAGGTTGTATTTCCCACTCCTGTTTTAGTACTGGATTCTCTACTATCTATATTTAGACGTACGTTACTCATGTCCAATAATATTGAATGTACAGATTTATATCTTGCTTTTTCCGTGTATATGTCGTGTCCATTTTTGACAAATGTTCATATTTATTACAGTTAATAACAACAGAAGTTTGTTGCCTCATGTTGGGTGGTAAAATTTTCTTAACTATTTTTCTAATCTTAGATATTTATGCTATTTCCACTTTTTGATGTAACACTGAACATGTTGTAAACATAATTTTAAAAAAACTTGTCTTAGGATTAATTTCTGGTAGTGAGATAGTGATTAAAGGAGGATGACATTTTTATAAATTATATGGCATTTGTATGTTACTTTCTGAATGCATCCATTAGGTTACAAGGTCACAATAGCACATGGTGCATCTTATTCTCCACAAGACTGTGTTATAAGTAAAATTTTGATGCCACAAAAGAAATAGCATTCGAAGGTAAATCTTCTCAGCAAGGCAGTTTGCTTCTATAGAAGGGTGCAGCTCACAGATGGAGCAATGGTGGCCTCATGCTTGGACACGGGGAAGGAGTATTTATGCCTGACAGGGGTCATCCCTACTGCTGTGTCGTTGCCCTATTGGCTAGGGTTAGACCGCACAAGCTAGACTAATCCCAATTGGCTATTTTAAAGAGAGCAGAGGTCTGAGCTGTAGTGGCAGAGTGGGTGTTTTGGTGGGAAGGACAGTTATGGGTCAGAGCAGGTAGTCAGAGGTGACCTAGGGCAAAGAAGGTGACCAGAGCAGGTGACTGGAGCAGGTGGCCGGGATGAGTCAGGATGGAGCTGGGGGCTGAGGGAACAGATGTGAACTACTGATTAGAATTGAGTGAGAAGGTTGTTTACTGGAATTATAAGGAAGTTAAACTTTAAAATAGAGAATTAAAGAATAAGAGAGCTGAACATACTGACATACTGATTCTTTGAAGAGAAACTTGGGGTTCACTGTATCAACTGCCAGGAAAGGCTTATCTTTTCACAGTGATTTTATGAGTAATTAGGCATAAAATTGTGCTTTGGACTACTGTAACTTTCATTTCTATGGTTGTTAGATAGATACAATTTTTCTCACTTTTTAAAACTATTTACATTATCTCATATCTGATCTTGTCAATAAAGTTTTTTCCTTTTTCTTAACTTCTCTTGAATTTCCTCCTACTTTTTGAAATAATTTATTTATTCAACATAGAGAGTAGTCCTCGAAATGGTAGTATTCATTGCAATATTTCCCAACTTCATTTTCTTCCTCATATAGCTCTTGTCTTCTTATGCAGATATTTTCATTTTTATGTATTTAATTTTTTAAAGAATATCTTCTATTGCTTGTCATCTGTGAAAGTTTTTATTTCTTCATTTCTGCTGAGACCTAATCACACTCTTATTTATTATCTGTGGGCTTTTCTCTCCATTAGGTTAGCACAGCCTTCTATAACCTTATTAGACCTTACAAAAGCATCATTTGACACACTTCAACTCAGCACCTGAGATCTATTTGGCCTATCTCTTTTTTTCCACACAAACATATCATGCTCATTTATGCCTTGGGGCATTTGGCCCATCCTAGATGCCTGCCCACTCTTATTTCCTCTACCCATTCAAAGTCTGCCTGTCAGTGGGACAGATGCCTTGATTACACTCTTCCCCTTGATTTAGTTAGTCACATGAATCCCTATAACCTGCAGAGTCAATATTTAGAATTTAGCAATTACCCATAATTATGTAGTCTCTTGTATGTATTTCAAATGTGTTAGCCTTATTTTCTTAGACAGACTGTAAGAATTAAGACCTATATTTCAGTGGTCTTTATTGCAGCTCTGATGACTGTTGAAATACATTTTTGAGTACCCTACATGCCCACTGCATATTTAATAGGTTAAGAATTAAATAAAGAACTGAATTTTTTATCTGCAACTCAGTGGGCCAGGACAGTTGAACTCCAAGTGTCTCCAAGTTCTCGTCACCCACCTTTGAGTGACATGACTCACTCAAATTCAGATGATAAGAAACAAGAAAACTGGAACTCATACTTTCAGAGATTTTTCTGCCTCAGATGTAAAATCTCCTGGCTGCTGGAGTCTAGAAGATGACTTCTCAACTGATTCTGCCAGGACTCTAACTTGAAACCCCATTATATTCAGTTTTCCTCACTGTTCTCGTCACCCACTCCACCCTAGGTGGTACCAGTACTGAGAACTAATTCCCTTCTAAACTCTAAACCCTAAACTGTGTCCACTTTGCATCTCATTTATCCTGCCAGTCCCTCCACTCCGTTTCAAGTTTCCCCCTCAGTGCTTCAATTTATTCTCTTCGATTCTGATCGTGTTCATCAGCACTCTCCATGTGCTTCAACCCTTAACACTCAAACTTTCAAACTGGCTCAAAATAACCATGACTTATCCCATGCCTGTCCCTGGGCTATAGTGTGTTGCCATAAGAATTCACCCACTGAGTGAGGATGGTGCTCATGATTTACAGCCACAGGAGCAGCTTTGCAGACCTTTCAGCATCCTCTTCCATTTCTCCCACGGCTCTACCAAATCTTCACCAGCCCTCAGAAGACCTTGCCTTGCATTCACAAAGAAAATCTGATTACCAGCCAGAATGTCTCTCCATTGTCATGCTCTAAAACCACAAACCAGCCACATCAAGACATTACCCATATTTGCACATGATCATGCTCATGTTCTTGTCTTCTAATCTGAGAAGCCTTAGAAGGAAAAACGTTTCTGCTTAAAATCAGTCCATGCTCACACTGTTTTCTCAGTCATATTCAAGATGCTGTCCAGTTATTAACACCAATCTTCCCCTTTCATGGATTTTCAATCTTTTCAATTTATACTCATGATCAAAAGCTTTTCCTATGAAGAGAAAAACCACCTCTAGAGTTTAGACCTTGCTTTCTACCCACCACTCTCTTCCTCAGCCATGGACATTTCCTCTTCAAGGCCAAACTTCTCCAAAGAAAAGTCTTCCATCACTTCCTTGCCAGGCCTTCACCCACTTCCTTTGGTCTATGCACTCTTATTGAAGGGCATCAGTTCCCCAGTAGTCAGATCTGAGCTCATCTGACTCTGCAGCCTTTCATCTTGTAACACCGTCTTTCCTTGGCTTCCACGATACTGTCTTTCCACACCCTCTTCTGAGGTCTCTGAATGTGCCTCCTTGGTCTCCATTGCTAAGCATTCCTCCTGCCTGCTTTTTGAATGCTGGTGTCTCTCCCGTTCCATCCCTGACCTTATTTTTCCCAGCGCATTCCTCTGGGTAATCCAACCGAAGGCTTTCCAATTTTAATGTACATATGTATTGCCTGGGAATCTTCTTAAAATGCAGATTCTTATTTAATAGTTCTGGGATGAAGGATGAAATTGTGCATTTCAAATAAGCTTTCACATGATGTCTATGCTGCTGGGCCAGGTACCACACTTTGAATAGTGAGAATCTAAATTACTCATTAGTCTCAGCTGGTGATAATCCCAAATCTCCAGCCAGCTCTGTCTCTGAGCAAATGCCATACAAATAGTTAAGCACCAAAGACAAACATCTCAAAAACAAATATGCAAAATAGAACTAATTTTCTCTGTTTCCTCAGTCAAATAATTTGCAGACATCCCCCCACCCCCTTTTTTTTTTTAACAGAGACTCACCGTGTTACCCAAGCTGGGGTGCAATGGCAAGATCTCAGCTCATTGCAACCTCCGCCTCCTGGGTTCAAGCGATTCTCCTGCCTTAGTCTCCCAAGTAGCTGCGATTACAGGCTATCACCACCATGCCTGGCTAATTTTTTTTTTTTTTTTTGAGTTTTTACCATGTTGGCCAGGCTGGTTTCGAACTCCTGACCTTGTGATCCACCTGACTGGGCCTCCCAAAGTGCTGGGATTACAGACATCCCTGTTTTAATAAATGGCATTAGGTCTCTTCAGTTACGTAAGTCAGACCTGGATTACCCTAAGCCTTTTTCACTATCCCTCCTGCCATCCATCTCCTACCTCAATATTCCGTTAATAAAAAAGTACTGCTTATTCTACCTTTTAATGTCTCTTAAACCCATGGACTCCTCTTTATCCCAGGCTACTGCCTTAATTTACAACATCAATATCTATTTTATGAATCCCTTACAATAATTTGCAAACTTGTTTTCTGGCCTTTACCATTGCTCCACTCCAGACTTTCTACATTAGGAATATGCTTTTTAAAAAGGAAAGTGTAACGAAGTCACTGTTTCAGGAGAATGTATCCAGCAAGTGATCAAGGAAGGCATCAGGCAAGAGGCACTGGCGTTTGAGTTGGTCATTTTTGGACAAATGAACCAGGACAGGCAGAGGGATGTAACAGTTTCCGTTTCATCCCTGGGGCTCCACAGGATAAACCCCAAAACCCTTAACACAGACCACAAAGCCCTTGAAATCTTCTGTTTGCTAAGCCTTCCTTCTTACAACCTGAACTCTGCCATGCTTAGAGCTCCCAAGGTTCCTGTGGTCATCAGTCAACTCCTCTGTAAAGTGTCTTCTTACTGACTCTTTCCCTTAGAATTCACTCTCTCTGCCATACTTCTCCAGCCAATCAGCCTTTTAACATTGTTGTTATAAAAACCATCAAAGAGGAAATTAGGACAGAGAAAAGCAACAAGTTAGCACAAATCAGCAGGTTGGGGAGGAAGTCAAGGGCTCGTTTTTCTATCCCCAATTAGAATCAGCACATGTAAGAACACTTGTGGAGAGAAACTCCAGATTGCAGACATTCATTAAAAACCCTTCATTTTACATATGGTAATCTGAGATCCGTAAATGACTCATAATTTCCAAGATTCCAAATCTAGTGAGTCCCACATAGAACTTTTCACCTCCAGTCCAGTGCTCAGGTGTTTCTGTTCTCCTGCCCATCACCCATACGTTCATATGGGGATGTTCTTCTCCAGAAGAGACTTGCCTAAGCATTTGTGCTATGCAGATTCTTTCATGCGTCTAGAAACAGTTTACTGCCATTACAATGCAAATTTTATTTCAGCGTAGAAAATAATTTCTAGACCCTCGTGTCACATTATTTTGGCAGGGGTTATTGTTGGAGAGTTCATCATTCTCTGAAAGTCATTGGTTCTTGGTTCTGTTTCTTTTAAAAGAAGAGAGCTCCCTGAATTTAAACATGTAATAAATAATAATTTAGTATTATTTACTGAACTCTCCAACAATAACCCCTGACCAAAAGTAATGTGACACGAGGGTCTAAAAATTATTTTCTACACTGAAATAAAATTTGCGTTATACTGGCAGTAAACTATTTCTGGAAATTAGTAATAAATATCCAGAACAGGTTGCTTTTCTCGAAACTGTTGGTAGAATATACATAGCTAGACATTGATTAACATGGGGTTATAATTACACAAATCTTAAGCATTATTTCAAGGTCTTTATCTTGCCTGCTCTTGGAGACATTAAGAGGTAGACAGGATTCAAAAAACCTAGTTTACAGAACGGGGAAGACATCAGAATTACATGAAGAGATTTTGGAAATGTGCATCTTCAAGCCCTATTCTTGTATTCCTATGATCTTGGAATCTGTTTTCAGAAATTGTTCCCATGTGATTCTGATGAGCATCGCTAGTTCAGAATCACTCCCAATTATTTAAAGCCATATTGATCAAAGTAAATATCTGTGACATGACCTAGCCACTGATTTTTGATTCTGTATCAAATCTTTTAGTATCACACTTTATTGGACAATAGAGTTAGGGGCCAAGGGAAAACTTAACTCTTTGTCTTCAGTAGATTCACTGAAAAATCAACTCACCAAAGGCAGATTAGTGAGATAAATGGCGTATGAATTTACTAGGGTATATAAGAGATAATCACAGAATGATTGCTTCATCACCCATGAACTGGGGTACAGGTGATTATTACTCTTATTAAGGTAAAGAGAAACAGGGAAGTGTGAATGATTTGGGGGGTAGTAAATAATTTGGGGGGATATTCAATGGATTTGAAGAATATACAGTGACCTCAGAGCGAGTCTGTTGGGCCCACAGAACAGACAATGGTTTGTGACAAAAGTCTGTCCAGATGTGTTAGCAGACTTGAGTCTTTTTTCCTTCAGTATGCTTTCAATTAAGGAAAACTCAGGGAGAATGCCAGAGTTAATTGTTTACTTCTTTGTTATGTCCATACTTTAGGGCTATAAAGAAACTTCAGAGAACAACTTTATCTTGTCCTTGGGTAGAGAAAAAAGAGGAGGGCGTGTCAAAGAGACCTCGAAGCTTCTTCAGTTCATCATGTCAAAGCACCATACTTTGATGTATGGGTTTCTGAGCCCCAGGAGAGTGAAAGGCAGATGTTACGGACAGAATCACTCAATCCTGATGATGCTATTTAATTTCCGAATCCCGGAATATTCTGGATTAGAAAATATATCTTTTTACTACTTATTTATATAAGCCAGTCAATTCCTCTTCATGTTTAAGTTAGGTCTTTTTTTAAGTTTGGTCCTTTGCAAAAGAAAGTAATGGCTTTTATGGTTTCCTCAGAAGGTCTTTTCTTTACTTCCTTAAAAAAGTATAGCAATCTGGAGAAGAAGCCTTTTGTTTTTAATAGCTTGACAATTATATACTCAAGTTGTTTTGTTTTATTTTCCCTGTTTGATGTTCTCCAATTTTCTTGGATTTGTGGTTTGTAGTCTTTTGTTAACTTAATTCTGGAATATTCTTGGTCATTACTTCTTGACATATGTCTCTCAGGTTCCAATTATATCTCTACTACATTGTTTAATAATATGGAATAGATATCCCACAGTTCTTGAAGGCTCTGTTCTATTTTTCCCCATTTTTTGGTAATGATTAAGTCTCATATTAGGTTTAAACTATTTACTTTTTTAAGGAAAAAAATAGGCTTTATGCTGCAGAACAGTTTTAGATTCACGTCATAACTATGTGGAAAGTATAAGGAAAACATGGGGTATATACTTCTCATATACCCCATGCCTCCACACACGCACCGTCTCTCCCATGATCAGCACCCCCCACCAGAGTGGTACATTTGTTACAATCAGTTTACATGGATGCATCATTGTCATCCACAGTCTATAGTTTGCAACAGGCTTTACTCTTGGTGTTTTACATCATATGGGTTTTGACAAAGGTATAGTGACATGTATCCACCATTAAAGTATTACATGGAATAGCTCCAGTGCCCTAAAAATCCTCTGCGTTGTCTATTCATCTGTCTCTCCTCCCTAACAAGGGGCAACTGCTGATGTTTTTACTGTCTCCAAAGTTTCGCCTTTTCCAGAATGTCATACACCTATGTCTGTCTCATACGCTTCCACCTTCTAGCTTAGAGCAAGACTCTCACCTTTGAGCCAGCCTGAGTTGGCTTTTAATATGCTAGCGGTGATTGGGAATTTGGTGGACCCTTTTCTCCCTCAACAAAGCTCATCTTCCAACTCTGTTAATTGTTGTGAGCTCAAAAATCTTGTTGTCAGGCCAGGTGCTGTAGCTCATGCCTGTGATCCCAGCACTTTGGGAGGCTGAGGCAGAAGGATCACAAGGTCAAAAGATCGAGGCCATCCTGGCCAAAATGGTGAAACC
>PVKV010031668.1:0-20711 GCA_004027835.1 Alouatta palliata | reverse complement strand
GCGCTGCGGGAGCCCCCCTTCCTTCCACACCGGGGCGTCCTCTCCCCCCGCCGCTGCGGGAACCCCCCTTCCTTCCACACCGGGGCGTTCTCTCCCCCACAGGAGGGCCCCGCGCCCAGGGTACTGGCAGGTGGGCGTCCCCTACCTGTGTGCGCGGTGCGGACGGCGACGGCCAAGCTGGAGATGCCTTTGGAGCACTGGATTCTTCCATCTAGAGGCTTTTGTGACTTGAAAAGCTTATAGAAAATAAGCACCCTGCAACTGCATCTCTTCAGTGACCAAGTCAGGGTGAGGTGAGGTCTCCCTGACTTCAGATCCGAGCGGGTTCCGGACTCTGCACAATGAAGGAAGCTCAACAAAATAAGCCTTGCCTGTTTTTTTAAAAAATTATGTCTTCATGAGATTATTTACAGCAATAATTTATCTTAATAATCTTAGTTATTGTTTTTTAAGTCCCGGATGTTTACCTGTGAATGTCCCCCATCATGTATACAAGTATTTAAATGTAATAAAATCTTAATCTAAGAGAAAATAAGTAATTTTTAAAGGGTGATACATATTTTAACATATTTTTGGAACATGTGACTTGAAGATTGTGTTGGCTAATTTTGTGTGCCAAGAGAGCCCTGACTAGTATAAATATTATAACGTTTTTATTTTTACATGTATACAGTTCGGATTATTGATTAGTAGCCTGAATTTGGGAAGAATATTCAGTATGGCAAATATCACACAATGTGACTCAAAGAGGTGTGTTTAAAGTTGATCCATTTTTAAACCATACCTTTAAAAAATAATACTTCAAGGAATACCATTTTAAGTGTGTGCACCTGTATGTGTGCATGTGTGCGTGTTTGTGTATAATAGATTGTGTATGATTGTGTGTGTGTACAGGTATGATTACATGTGTATGATTGTGTATAGGTATGATTATGTAAGATTGTGTATGATTGTGAATGAGTGTGTGTATAGGTGTGATTATGTGTGTATGATTGTGTATGTGTATAGGTATGATTATGTGTGTATGATTGTGTGTGTTGGGGGCACCACCTTTATGAACGTTGTGCTTTGACGTTCCTTTTAGGTCTTGTTACCTTTTTTTATGTTCACAAATGTTGCCTAGCAATATGTCTACTCAGGAAAGATGAAGAAAATGTGGTGTAGTTTTATCGGCTTTGTGATCACTTCCATCCCACTTTATGAGGATGTAAATGGGCCACCTCTGTGTTCCTGTATGTTGCCAACAATCCATAGACAGTGCTAAAGGGGCCACCACTTTTGAACATCATCATGGTTTGTTCTGAGAAAGTATATTTTACAATATTTTTTTCTTTTTCATTTTGACTTTTAATATGAAGTTAGGTTTTCATATCTGTATTGAATATTTACTTGCTGTGCCCATCACACATTAGCAAGCGTCATCTTTTCCTGTTTGCTTGTTTCTCGGGGCCATCCCAGTGTTAAATGCCAGTGTTTTTAAGCTAAGGTGTCAGCAGCTCTGGATTGGCAGGTAGCACTTTCCCCAAGTACTGCCTCAGTTACCAGACTGGGGACAAAAGAGAGAAGGGTAAAGAATTATCATATATATCGGTGATATTCTGTCATAGAGAGCATACATTTCCTATAGCAAACTGGAAATTAATTGTAATTCTGCAGCTAGAACCTCTAAATACAAAATTCTCATTGAGAGTCAGCCCATGAAACAAACCAACAGTAAGGAACTGTAATTAGAAGTATCCCAGATTCCTTCCTAACCCGAGGAACTTGTTTTCTTTCCCCTTTTCTATTGCCAGATAAGCTACTTATTTATTTAAAGCTTGTTGTACACCTTGTGATTTTCCAACTGTTCTTCCATACTTTTTCAGCAAAAGTCAGCTAATAACATCTGCCAACATACTCTGCACGCAGGACTGGCTGCTGCTGGCATGGCCTCTTGCCAGCAAACAGCCTGGTTGAAATTTTTTCTCATAGTCCAAGATCTTTCTTTGGAAGCTTTCTTTCCTTTCACAGCTAATAAAATGGCTGTATCTTTCAGCAGGGAGTTTGTTTGTTTGTTTCTATTTTCAACAGAATCGTATACAATAGTGATTATTTTATTAAAAGTCCACTGAAATAATTACTTTTCATGAAAAAATCAATTATATAAAAGTGTAGAGATTAAAAATGTTACAGGCTCACAATACAAATACTAGTATCACTACCAATCATGAACATCAGTAATTCTTTTCTTTGTTTCATATAAGAGAGGCAGGTATGGGAGGAGAAAGGTGGATAGCATTTTATTGCTTGTGAAATTTTCTCTCTTTTTTTGGTTCTTTGACCTGTAGGTGTTTGACAGTATTTTGTATTTGGGTGAACTCAATCTAAAAACTAAGCAGATTAAGTGGAATGCTACATAACTAGTTAGAAAAGCTTTAATTTAAAAGGTATTTTAAGAGGAAAGATTTTTAACTTCACAGGTTTCTGTCAGGATATATTTAATCTTTAAAATGAATGGCATCATTTCATCATATTTCATTTTATTGGGTAATGTTCAGTAGCTCATTTAAGGAATTGCATTCCTCTGGTGAATGAACTGTGAACAGACTTTTCCCCATCTAGGATGTATAAGGAGACTTCTTGCGCTTTACCAGCGAATTTTTTTCTGCACAAATTGATTTGCTAATGTTTCAACTGAAATTTCACAAGAGTTTTGTAACATGCTAACTCTGTGTATATGCAACAGAATGACTTACATGAGAGAATGTAACTGCTGTTTGAATCATTTACTGTGCATGGCATTGCAAACATTGAAAGTATCAGGATTTGTTAATGGAACTGATCAGCCCCTTGGAAATTATAAAGGCTTTCTACTTGAGTATTTATTCTTCTTGTTAAAAATATGGATCAGTCTCTCTCCTAAATGTTCATTGGATGAGGGAGGATTTTCTAAAATAAAGATTATTTAATGTGCATATATAGTAGAGAAAACTACTATAAATTTTCTAAAGTCTGTCAATTGAATTAATACTGTTTAGAAAAATATTTATATAGTAGGTACAAATGAAGCTAATCCAATATTCTAAACATTTTTTCACTATCAATATAATTATGTTGAATAAATACATAAGTGCCCAATTAAAAAGTGACTGCAGTTAGTTTAATATTTTTATTAATACGCCTCTGGATTTTGTGTTTGAATTTTGAGAATGTGTTTCTAGATCTAAGAAGCAACAAAAGCTTTTTTTCTCCCCCCAGAAGGCTTCTATTATTGAAGTGGAAATTGCACTTTAATGACTATATAACACTGCTAGATATTTTTAAAATGCAAGAGCATCTTCCTAGACCATTACTTTTCCTTGGAATACTCAGCTCCTGTGATATAATACACTTATATTTTGTATAATTAAATTGATGTCCTGTGTGTTGCTTGATATTGATATCCTAGCTGCCAATTAAAACGTTTTTGTGTTTTTTTTCATGCCAGAGCAGAACAAAATTGTCTGCTTCTCAGTCTGCACATCATAAGCAGATGACATTAAAAATGTCTCTAAGATGACACAGCTATATTTTCTGAGAGAGGGCGGGAGGATGCCCAACGAGGGTGGCCGGGAGTGTCCTTGTACAGAGTACAGATGTTATGAAGGGGGGAAGATCAGCCTGTGTTCATTGTTTCACCTATTGATTCCAGGAGCAAGCTCAGCCTGTTTTACACACTGCTCAGGAGGTAAACAGGAGGAAGGGAGCCAGCCTGCTTTTTTTGCCACATGCTCTAGTGTTTGGTAGAACTGTGTTATAGTCAGAAACCTTCCACTTTCCTGCAGTTGTCTGCATGCTGTTTCCAAGGCTAGCCCTCTGAGTCTTTTCTAGAGTTGTTTTGAAATTCAACCTAAAGATAACAGAGGAAATGTGACCCTCTCTTGTGAATGCTGCCACCAACTGGCAATGTTTCTTCCCAAGGCAGATTCAGGGCTCTGGTGCCAGTTGTCACGAACAGAGTGGTGGTTGCTTTGAGAGAAAGGTGCTTATGGCCTGGCATAAATTTGCTTTGTGTGAATCTTTAAGGAAATTAATAGAAGTAATTTAAGATTAAACAGCGATTTTGATAATGAGTGACTTAAGAGCAGTATCAGATGACAAATGAGGAAAGAACATTAATAAGTGCAAGAATTTACTTTTTATGGTTGGATTAAGTATCAAGCAAATATGTTCATATTTTCTAATGCAATTTATATCCCAATTTGCATAGCTACTTACATAGTTTAATAGAAACATATATCACTGTCCACTTAAGAGTTTAGAAAAACTAGCCAACAAAGTGAAAAACAAGAATCTAAATTGTTTACCTAATCAAACATAAGTTACAGTCAAGATTTGCATGTCTTGCAAGCAAAGTTTTTTTTTTATCGTATTTCTCCCCTACATTGACCTTTAGGTCTCAAATTCTTTTTAGGATAAGCCAAAGTCATCTTGAAAGATACTGAAAAGCAAAATTTGAAAAAATATAGATAGGAAAGAAATCATACTCTGAAAATAACATAACAAAAATATATTTTGAAAACATAAATGGCAGTAAGTGTCAAATGTCACTATCTTTTTGATTGAGTAAAATTATTTGAACTGATGTGCTCATGACTAATTTAGCAGTTCCAAATTTAAAAATTACACCTTCATTCTTAATTGTTTTATTCTCAATCTTTAGGCATTGCAAATAGAAGATATTCAAGTTAGTGAAAGTGTTTAGAGCCGTTACTCAGTAGAGTGAAGGGATCAGAAAACTTGACTCATTTGCTACCGAACAGGTTCTTGAGGTGCTTTTATGGATGAAAAAACAGCTGGTACATAAAATATCAATAATAGTAATAACTTGTGAGAGTAGTTTGTCAGTATACTCAATAAAGATCATGAATTTGACTCTTAACCAGTATGAGGGATAAATAAAAAATATTTCGTAATATGTAGCTACTATAAAGATATGATTAAAACACAACTGAGAATTGACTAAGATCTTTTTAATTTTCCTTCTGAGTAATCTTTCCCAACCTGTCCTACAAGTCTTCGTGTATATGCCATGTTTAAGAACAATGATTAGCTATTTACACATGAATTTTCCATTTTTCCTTGTTTAAAACACTTTCATCACACAAATAATATTAACTAAACTAAAGTGACTTGAGGGAGGATGGATTAATGAGGTTCACAAGAAAATAAATAAAGCAACAACTTGTGAAATTTAGGGCAGATGCCATGTATTGCCATTTCCCGCCGACTGTTAAGTGGAGATTTCAGTTCAGATAAACACATTCTAAGAATTACTCCTGGAAGTGTAAACATCAGCCTGCATTTTAATACTTGCTGGCTCTTTAGTAAAAGTTTCAAATGTCAGCCCAAGGTTGTCTTGCTAAAAGAGAAAAAAAAATGTAAGAATTTCGTATTGAAAACATCTTACAAATATAGTTTATACTACAAAAATTTCCTTTTAGGTAGTAGAAGTGAGAACTTAAAAACCTGATTCTCACTGCCATTAAAAGCACACAGAAATGAAATAATTGATATTTTGAGACTTGATACTTACCTGTTTTATTTTGACAAACATGTACCTAGTCTTAAAGGTTCTTCACACTAAAAGTACAACACAATTTCACAGTGGCACCCCTGTCTCTCAGAATATAAACTTTAAAGAAAATTAATATCCAAATCATCATTTTGCCTTGTTTTAAGTAGCATTCTATTTTAGTTACAGGATAATAGAAAAGTGGGCTTATCCTTTGTTATGAAGGTGCATTTGTGGCTTTTTAGATTCAAAATATAAAAGCAAACACAGTTACTAAAAATGTGCTAAATATTTGTTAAGCCTCAAACATATACTAAGAATGACCCAGAACATAGGTCTTTGCCCCATTAGTTTTCTGTCTTAGTAATAAGACACTATTGTCCTCAAATATTTGAGCAATTTTTTTCTTGTGTCTTTTGTTACAATATTGCCACACATAATTTGAAGATAAAAATTGCCATGTAACCATCATCTGGCAATGTTTTAACTTCCTTAGTGCTTAATTTTAACGTCTAATGCTGCAATTTTAGCTTTAAGGGTGTATAGTAGAGAAAGTGATTTTTATCTTTGAGCCTAGGAAATTTCACAAAGTATCGAATATCACATCAGATTACATATTCAGGGAAATTCCAAGAAAAGGTGATATAAAGATAGGGTAAGAAGACAGGAATGGGCTGGGCACGGTGGCTCACGCCTGTAATCCCAGCACCTTGGGAGACCGAGGCGGGCGGATCACGAGGTCAAGAGGTTGAGACCATCTTGGCCAACGTGGTGAAACCCCGTCTCTACTAAAAATACGAAAAGCAGCCGGGCGTGGTGGCGCGCCTGTAGTCCCAGCTACTCGGGGAGGCTGAGGCAGGCGAATCACTTGAACCGAGGAGGTGGAGGTTGCAGTGAGCCAAGACTGCGCCACGACGCTCCAGCCTGGGCAACAGAGCAGAGGGAGATTCTGTCTCAAAAAAAAAAAAACAAGACTGGAACTCCATCTTAATTAAAAACAAGACTGGAACTCCATCTTAATTAAATAGATTTATCCTCTGATTGAAATTATGTTTGCACTTAGAAGAAAGACACGAGATAAATGAAAACAAGTAGAAAGGGAAATTGAGACAACTTTTGTTTTAATGTATCGATGTTAAATGTTAACATTTAAACTGATTTGCAAGTGATCCAGAGAGCCGATTTCAGTGTGCCAGCTTCAGTGAGGTCTGTGGCACATCCACCTGTGATGTTGACTATCTTCTAATGTGCTTCCACAGACAGCGTCATGCGTGTAATCAAATTCTCACTCATTGTGCAGGCACAAAGTTACAAGTCTACATGTTTAATGTGATTGCATCTTCTGTCATTCATTTCCAAATGTTTCTTAGGTACAGTTAAACTATTTGCTGTTTGTCTCACTGTTTTCCATTGGGTCTTTTTTTCCTGTAAGTTCTTAAACAAGTTCGCTTTTCTTGTTTCTAAATGGTATTTGCAATCTCTAGCTGGTTTCATGAGAGGGAAAAATGCTTTTTTTTTTTTAAATCTCCTCATGTTTCTTCACTGGATGGTGTTCTTGATCATGGTTAGATTGTAATTTTAAACAAAAGAAGGCATAATTAAAACATTTTAGTGATAATAACCAAGGGCCATTGACAAATGTGGCACAGCCACTCAACAACCATTAGGAGTGCTTCAGCTCAGTGCTTGCTTCCAGGTTATCAGCTGCACATTTCACAGGAAATGAAAATGGTAAATAAAGTCTCTAAATTTCATTTCACAGAAATTAGTTTTAATGAGTCAAGCAGTAATTCTGTTTAGTTTATTTTTAGGTTGGTTCCTTTAAAAGACAATGTTTTAGACTCTTGGTACTGCCTGGCTGCACAGTGTGAGGAACTGTCTGTGTGGTGGAGAATAATTCTGAATACATGATTTCTAGTTTTGCTATGTGGTGGTAACTTCATTCTAACCCAGTGAAATATTGGATTCTGTCAAATTTATCAACGTGTCTCAAGCATCTACTTTGTGCTAGACACTGTTTGATCCTGATGAGTTCATGTCCTTTGCAGGGACATGGATGAAACTGGAAACCATCATTCTCGGCAAACTGACACAAGAACAGAAAACCAAACACCGCATGGTCTCACTTATAAATGGGTGTTGAACAGTGAGAATACATGGACGCAGGGAGGGGAACATCACACACCGGGGCCTGTGGGGGAGGGTAGCGGGCTAGGGGAGGGATAGTAGGGGCTGTGGGGATAAAGGAAGGATAGCATTAGGAGAAATACCTAATAAATGTAGATGATGGGGGGATGGATACAGCAAACCACCATGGCATGCGTATACCTGTGTAACAAACCTGCATGATCTGCACATGTACCCCAGAACTTAAAGTCTAGTAATAATTTTTTTAAAAATGCCAACCAACCACAACCACCCAGCTGTGTCTGCTGGGAAGGACGCTCTGAGTGTCTCTCCTGTTCCCACGCCTTTTAGTGGGTCAGTTAAATATTGCAAGATCCTGGCTTTGCTTTACTCAAGCCTTGTCTAGGGGTTGTGCGTGCAGCAAACCACACTAAAAGATGAGGTCGCATTCCGGAACAAAGAGCAGAGGCTTGCTTATTTCCTGCTACAAAAAAGGTGGATTCCCCAAGCCCTGTGTGTCAGCGGAAACACAGCCCACCACAGGCATGGCATCCGTCAGGCCCCCCCCTTGTCCAGTGCTGCCTGGGGAGCAGGAGGAACAGAGGCAAGTCTTGCTGCCTTCTGTGCCATGAGTCTCTGACCCGAAAGGCTTGCGTCCTCTACCGGCATCCAGCTAACAGTGACAGGCTAACATTGCTTTCTAAGGGAAGGGGAATCAAATTTCAGAACCTGACAGTGTCCTTAGGAAGCTCACAAACCAGTGGGAGGTGGAGAACCTACATGCACATAGCCGAATCAAAAGGCCAGTTGTGTTAAGTGCAGAAATAAATCCAGACACAAAGGACGAAGTAGCATATTATAAGGCTGGCAGTTTATTTCACTGGAGAATAAGATAGATTATTCAGTAAATGAGGTTGGCATAATCAGAAAATACACCTGTAGACACATAAAGGTTAGATGCCTGTCTCCTTTCACTAAAATGTCAGGTGAAGCAAAAAAAAATTAAATATTAAAACATGAAACCATAAAACCTAGAGAAAAGTAAAGAAATATTGATAAATTTGACTTTCCAAAATAAGATTATGTAGGGGGAAACAGTTTTTAAAAACACAGCAAAAACAAAGTTAAAGTACAAGCTGGAAGGAAAATGCAGCCAGTATCATGGATGAAGTGCTCATAATATTTATTTAATATTTTAAAAGAACTCCTATAAAAGATAAGAAACTAAAAAATTCTACAAATGAGCAAATGACCTGAAAACAAAGTTCACAATAACGAAAATGAATGTGAGAAGGCTTAAATGTATGAAAGGTTGCTTAACCTTTCTTGTAATAAGATGAATGCAAATTAAAACCACAGTGTGGTAGAATCGTTCACCTATCAGATTGGCACAGATCAAGGTTTGATAACACAGTGTATTTGCCAGAATGCTGGAAAACAGGTTTCTACCCTGGGCTGCTGGTGGAACAGACCAAACAGCATCTATGCAATTTGGCTATATCTACCAAAATGACAAATGCCTTATGTTCCATGACCCACAATTTAATTTCCAGGAATTACTCATGCCAATGGGAAATGATTTCTTCACAGGGGTATTCATTACATTATTGTTAGGAAGAGAAATGTATAATCATGCTCATTATAGTATTGTCTTGTGATGGCAGAGGTTTGAATACTATGCAACCATAACACAAATGAGGCAGCTCTGTTTATATTGACCCAGAATAATATTTGACTATATAGTGTGAGGTGGAAAAACAAGCTCCAGAACAGTGTGTATAGTACAGTACAGCCATTTTTCATTTTAAAAATATGTGGATATGTGCACAGATACCCACTGGACGTGAACTCACAAATATGACCACATGAGGAGCCAGCCTGGCTTCCTGGGAATGGGATGGACTGGGGAGAGGAATCGCATTTCATTGTGTTACTTTTTGGACTTTCTGAATTTTGTAGCACAAGTATGAATTAAATATTTAACAGTGCAATGAATACCCTTGTAAAAATAATTGACTTCTAAAGGCTCAGTAGTGCTTGATGATGGTTTGGGGATGGGGGAAAAATGGAAGACCTTCGGTGTCCTGCACTGTCACTGGGTGATGATGAAGTCTTCTCCTGAGATGGGGGAGGGAGAGTTAAGAGATTTACTTTGGGCACATGAGGTTTGACGTAACAGAATCTCAGGGAAGATATTGGATAGGTTGATTGAGAGGCTTCCAATGGAGATATGAATTTGGGAGTCACAGGCATCTAGCTGCATTTAAGTCCCTAGTATTTGCTGAAAGTGACTGTGAGAGATGAGATAGAGAGGAGCACCTGGGATGGACCCAGACTCTAACATTTGGAAGCCAGGGACAGAAAGGTAAGCTAGCAGAGAAAACTTAATGAAGGGGCACAGACTAGCCAGCTGAGGAATCCCGGGAGTGGACAGAAGAGAACATTGCAGCAGGGACTGGCTGGCCAGGGGTAACGAGGATGAGGGGACCTGGCTACGTGGGAGCCATGTTGGTCTAGTGAGTGGTTTCCTGGTGTGAGAAAGAGGGGGAGGTTGGAATGCAGCCTGGAGAAGGCGTGACAGATGGGGCAGTATCCATGAGAGTGAACTTTTACTGAAGGAAGTCTTTGAGTGATGGATTCAAAGTACTATTTGGCAGAATCACTGGAGAACGAGAAGAACCCCAAGGAAAGTCCAGGGGCAAAATAAGCATCATCCACCAGGAGCAAAAGAGTCAGTCTCCCCAGGATGCAGCCTGGTTTCAGGAAATAGAATTCAGAAAGCATGGGAGTAGTGTTGCGTGGAAAGGACACTGAAGTATTTGGGAGGTAAAGGAGTGAAACAGGGCTGGGTGAAAGGAAAACTTCAGTTAGGATAACCCCATGGGTGAAAGCGGATAGCTCTATGGGCTTCTGCTGTGGGCAGAAATCTGACACATGGTAGTTTGAGGTTTGTTTGTTTGTTTTTGAGACCGAGTCTGGCTCTGTCACCCAGGCTGGAGTGCAGTGGCACAATCTCGGCTCATTGCAACCTCTGCCTCCCAGGTTCGAGCAATTCTCCTGCCTCAGCCTCCTGAGTAGCTAGGACTAGAGGTGCATGACCAACCATGCCCGGCTAATTTTAAAATATATATATTTTTAGTAAAGATGGGGTTTCACCATGTTGGCCAAGTTGGTCTGGAACTCCTGACCTCAAGCAATCCACCCACCTCCGCCTCCCAAAGTGCTGGGATTACAGGTGTGAGCCAATGCGCCTGCCCGTAGGTTGAGTTTTAACGATGTCTGTGAAGTTGCAAGTTCAGCTGTGGTCTGGAGGTGTGGCCTGGCATCTGGGAGGAGCCCTGAAGACCCCTTTTCTGTGTTACTGGCATTGGCATCCATGGTGAGCGCAGCAGTAGCTGTCATCAGTGAGCAGAGAGGCTCCAGCCGGGGGGCCCTCTGGTGAATACAGGGAGAGGCAGAGATCAGGGTGTGCCCAGGGTTCTTCTGCTTGAGTCAAAGCCCATGGGAGCCCAGGTATGAAACCCTAGGGGCTTGCATCGTGTCTGGATGGTGGGTCTCCGTCATTCCTCTTCATCTCATGGTTTTCTTGCAAAGCTGAGAAGCCCCATTACTGGGCTTTTCCCCAAAGTGAATGTCATCTTGCAACATCTCTTCACCTTTGCATTTTTGGAATGTGGATCAGAATCTTCTGTTTTCTTGACTCCTTTTCTAACAGCTTGTTAGAATGCATTCATATAGCAACTGAGAGTGAATGCGACATGTTTACGTTTAACGCCTCCCTTCCGATGACTTCAGCTCAAACATTTCCAGAGATTTCTCCATTCCAGGACTGTTAGATGCCAAACATGTGAGACCAAATGTTGGCCTGATTTTGGAATAGAGATGGAGACTGGGGTCTGGCCTTTCTTCTGGTCCTCAGTCCTGCAGGCTGTCCCTTCTTCACTGCACCTCCTCAAGGAGCATTCCTGGAAGCCTCTGGAATCTGCCCTGGGCGGGTTTCAATTCACTCTTCATGCTTGATAGGCTTTTTCAAGGAAACTGCTGTGTAGTAGGCACTCAGAACTCGATTGTTCTTCTGTGTTCTCAGATTACACTTCTATACATTTACCTTTTTCTGATTAAGTGCTTTTTGTGTGACTACTGAAAAGTTCACATCAATTAAGCCATTAAAGACCTGCAAAAGCTCCTGCCTGGCACAGTAGACACAGCCAGTACGTATTGGCTGTGATGGTTTGTGTTCTGTATCAGATTTGTTTACAGGCCACAAAGGTGGGGCCCTGTGAATCCTCTCTGTTCAAGCTGGTATCTGAGGATAAGGGAAGCTTGTGTTGTAACCACATGGAAATTCCAGAGGGTGTGATGGAATGAATGACCAGGAAAGAGAAGAGCAAGGCATGTTGGGTGCAGGGAGGTGAAAAAGGGAGTATAGGAAGGAGGAAGAGGGGCCCATTGGGCCTCCAGGTTTCTGGAAGTACCAATCCTAGAGTCTGTTGGTGAAGGGAGCTGGCCAAGGCAAGGAAGGCTGAGCTCTCTTTGAAGGAGTCAGAGGAGGTTTATGACTGAAAAATGACAAGTTATGCCATGTTGTGTATTTTGAACAAATATGTGTAAATACATGAATTAGATAAATTAGGTATTTATTAAATATTTCAAGATTTGGTTCCAGAAGAGTACAATTTGTCTTTTGACCATTGCTGGTGGTGGGGGAAGGGGGTAAAGTCATTCAAAGAAAGCTGAAGGTTTTTGGAGGAAAAAATCTAGTTTTGCAGCAAAGAGGAGTAATCTGTAAAATCTCCTGGATGTAAAATCTAGAATTTGTTTCTTCTAATTCTTCCTTTCCCAACACTACCAAGATGAAATGTGTAATCTTTAGAGCCAAAGAGAAGTCTATTTGCATCTGTGGGGTTAATTCAGAGAGGGAGGCCAGAGGGGATTCCAGCCATACTTGGTCACTTGAATGAAGCCATCTATTCCCATGGCTTTCTTTTTAGGGAGTAGAAAACCCTCATTTCAATGAAATCAGTGTTTTTCATATTTGGAAGTCTGCCTTCCAAGAACTAATGCCATATAATGCAAATGAATTATCCCTTGCTACCTAAACACTTGCTAAATGCATATTTAACTGTGTAAGGATACTTGTATTAACTTAGGAAGTTTATATCTAAGCAGGGATTTCCCTTGAACAAATGAAACAATATGCGTCCTGGTGAGGTAGAAAATGTTTTCAATTTGCTTTTTATTGTTTGGAGGCCTATTTAATTCAATGCAATCTTATTTATTCAGTGATACATATTAAACATAAATGTATTAAAAATCTACCATTAGAAAGTACTAATTGTCATTGAAGGACATTTTTTTTTTTGAGATGGAGTCTTGCTCTGTCACCAGGCTGGAGTGCAGTGGTATGATCTCAGCTCACTGCAACCTCTGCCTCCCAGGTTCAACCGATTCTCCTGCCTCAGCCTCCCGAGTAGCTGGGACTACAGGTGTGCACCACCATGCCCAGCTAATTTTTGTATTTTTAGTAGAGACGGGGTTTCACCACGTTGGCCAGGATGGTCTTGATCTCTTGACCTCGTGATCCACGCACCTCGGCCTCCCAAAGTGCTGGGATTACAGGAATGAGCCACTGCACCTGGCTGGCTGAATGGCATATTTTAAAACTAATAATTTTATGTTATGTAAATGTTACCTAAAAATACAATAGAACTGCCATGATTAAGATGTTATATCGACACAGAGAAAGTTAAAGTAACAATACCATAACTACTGTCCTGTAATAAATAAACAAATAAAAATATAATATTTATTCCAAAGGACATTCTTATTTCCAAAGATGAAACAGAAAGAAAGTAACAGAGAAAATGGGAAAAAGGACAAGAAGCGATAGACATGCAAAACTCCAACATTCCAAAGTTAAGGGAAAGAGAATATGTTGTGCCTATAACCCTAGAAGATTAAAAACAATCATTTCTAGCAAATTGACAACCCTTCTTTCTGAAGCTGGTTTTGGGCAAAAAAGGTACTGTTTTGAGTTTTTACCCTGAATTAGCTGGGGTGCACTTGAAGAGAAGGCATTTTGTGAATGCATTAAAAGTGTCTGAGTGAAAGCCGCCGCTTGATTGTCCTAAGAGGCTTTTAACCCCAGCCACGTAATTATGTCATAACAAACGACCAGGAACATTTGTCTTCCCCATCAGTTTCTCAGAGTACTTCATAGCACATGCATGATACTATGTGCGATTCTGCCACCTTCCATGTAACATCAGTGTCCTCAAGAGACGGACTTGAAGAGACTGGTGGTGATTTGAATTGCATTTTGAAATGCCACATGTATTCTATAATATTAAATTAGTACTTGTTTATTGTAGGACATTTTTAGATTCCACAAAAGTGAATAGAAGACAATTAAAATTAGTAATCTCCCAGAGTCAGCCATTGCTAGTACTTTAAGAACTTTTGATCATCTTTTTATATACATATCTATTAATATTATTTTGCAGAATGGAAACTGTACTGCATGTGCAGATATTAATCTGCTCTTAAAACGTAAGATGGCATCAGTCTCTTAAAACCTGATTTTTAATGGCTGCATACTATTTCTCTACCCCAATGTACCATGATTCATTTAACCACTATCTTAATACTTGCTCATTTTTGGTGTTTCTAATTTCTTGCGATTAAAAATTTAACTGCCCTGGCAAATGATTATTTGGAGGGTAATTCTTACATTGATAAGTAAGTCACCATACATCCAACTGTGCAGCTAGAAACCTGGAAATTATGCGTGCAATAACTTTCACCCCCAATCTCCATCCACTACCAAATTCTGTCAGTTTTCTATTCTTAGTCTCTCTCAAGCTTATTCACTTCTTTCCACCCCTCATAAATGCTTTCGCCCAATATTTTTGAATTCTTTATCGGTTCAGCAACGTACTAGGTATTTATTATCTATTATTTTTCACAGCTACCCTAAGAGACAGATATTGTTACTCTTCTTCCAATTTTTCTCTTAAATATTTGATGAAATTCAGTTTATTTACCTTAAGAACTTTTTTTTTTACTTTTTGAATTTTTATATTATGCAACATAGTACACACATACAAAAAGGTATTTGACATATACGTAAATTATAAATAATAATGCTTTAAAATTGGTGTAGTCAGCTCCAAGCTTAAAAAAGTAGAACATTACCAATATTTTGAAGTCCACTGATGAGCCCCACCACTATCTGAAATTTTGTGATTAATAGCCTTTGGCTGTATTTATGATTTTACCAGACATGTATATAAACATTTTGCATTGTACTTACATTTAAGCATTGCACAAATATCATCATCCTATCAAGGTTCTTCTGCAGCTTGCTCAACATTCTGGGGTTTTTATTGAGATATAACTTATATACCATAAAAATGTAGAACTTAGTATTTTTTAGTATAATCACAAGGCTGTGAAATCATCATCATAGTCTAAGTGTGGAACATCTTCATCTCCCCAAAAAGAAACCTCAAGAAACCTTTTGCCCACAGCAGTCACTTTACAGTTCCCTTCTCTTCACCCCTGGTGGCCAAAGTCTGCTTTCTGTCCCTGTTCATCATTTTGTTTTCGAGAGCAATGTATTATGATTTATGAAATCATAGTTTACCTTTTTCAACTGTAATAAATATATAACAGTTTTTCACGTCTGCCAATAGAAATTTAGGTTATTTGTAGTTGTTTTTTAAAATTTTTATTTGAACATTATTTGTTTTTAAAAATAGTATGTTTAACAGTTACATACCTCTCAACAATTAAAGTGCCTTTTAACAATTATTTATGCATACATATATATTCTTAGGCACACTGTTTTGGACAGAGGAATAGAATCACCAGGGTTGATACTTCCCACCTTTAATTTTAATGTGTAATAAAAAAAATCACTTTCTAAAGTGAGTGTACGGATTGAAACTTCCACCAACAGCGTCATTGCCTTTTAAATTCTTTCCCATGGGATTGTAGGCATTGTTTATATATGCCATGTATTAATCATTAATCTTTCATGCAAATCAATTTGTCAAATTTATTTTGTCTTTTTATTTTCTTTATGTTTTCTTTTGAATGAAATCAATTTCAAATTTTAACTGAGTGAAATTTATCAAATTTCCCTTTTGAGTTTTGTGCCTTTTTCATCTTGTTTAATTTTACGTATTTACTCCTATATTTCTTCTCTCTCTCTCTCTCTCTCTCTCTCTCTTTAATTCACCTGCATTATATATTTGTGCATGGTGTCTGATACTGGCTAAATTTCAGGTTTTTTTTTTTTATTGTTTCTGAAGCATGTTTTGAATATTTGACTTTTCCCCACTTTTCTGAATGGCTCTTCTCGGGTATAGCAAGTCTCTAGGTTTGTATGGGTCAGTCTGTGTGCCCTCTGTTCTTTTCCATTGATGTTCTTTTTGCTTGTTCATATGCCAGTACCACACTGTGTTAATTACTATATTTTATCAATAAATCTCACTTTCTGGTAGACCATTTCTTTCACCTA
Source organism: Alouatta palliata (assembly GCA_004027835.1). Classification (NCBI taxonomy): domain Eukaryota; kingdom Metazoa; phylum Chordata; class Mammalia; order Primates; family Atelidae; genus Alouatta; species Alouatta palliata. The sequence goes on along the minus strand of PVKV010031668.1, from coordinate 4,527 downwards.
CTTCTTCACCTTCATTCAGGAGTGTTCTTCTGCAGCTTGCTCAACATTATGCGTTTTTTATTGAGATATAACTTATATACCATAAAAATGTACAACTTAGTATTTTTTAGTATAATCACAAGGCTGTGAAATCATCATAAGTCTTGCATATATGTAACTTTCTTTTCCTTATGGTTTAGCATTAGCTTGACAAGTTTAATAAACCACCTTGTTAGGACTGAGCTACAATTAGAAAGACTGGACATCTTTAAGATATTGAGTTCTCCTAGCCTGGAATGTGGCACATTTCCCAATCTCTTTAGTGAATTTTAAAATATCTTTTTCTAAATTTTTATGATTTTCCCCATAGATGTCTTTAAAATATTTTGTTAGATTTATTCGTAGCGCCTTATATATTTTTTACTCTTGTAAAAGGTATCCATTTTAAAAAACTACATTTTCTCTCTGTTGCTTGGGTATAGAAATACAATCAATTTTTGATTTATCTTATATCTGATAATTTTGTTAAACCTCATATTAATTTTAATGCTTTAAAGATGTTTGGAGGGAAAATATTTTATAAATATAATACACAAATAATACCATTTTGAGTGTCACTTACAGATTTTCTCATCTTTGAACTGGCTAGGGCCGCCAATGTATGGTGTAAAAGCAACCTTGTCTTAATACTTTTTGAAAGGGAATGTTCCAGATTCTACCATTTGGTATCATGTTTGCGCTAAGATTTTGGTAGATTCCATTTTTTCCAGTTTAAAGAAGTTCTCTTCTATCCTATTATGCCAATGATTTTAAGCTGAATGGATGTAAAAATTTATCAAATATTTTTAGTGCTGCTGACATGATCTTAGGCCTTTCTATTTTGATATATGAGGATGGCAAGCTACATTAATTTTTCAGTGTTATACAGAATTTACATTTCTGGAATGAATTTAACTTGGTCATTCTTTAACTTTGGATTCCCCTAAAAACTGACCTTGAGAGAAGGGCCCAGCGTCTGATAGTTCCAGCATCTGGCTCTGGAGCTGTGTGGCTGAGTCATCATCTGTTGGTTTGTTTGCTGACTTCCAACCTTTGTGCCTAGATATTGAAGTCACCTTCTCTCCCTTTGAAGGGCAGAGGCTTTTGTGTGTGTTTGCCATTTCACTCAGCATGGTTCTTGGAGTTTCTGGCTGCATGAGGAGGTGCAGAGAGACTCTGCCCTTCCAAGAGCCCTCAGCATTGTCCTCTGCCTTTTAGGGCTACTGAAACACAGCACAAGGTGTGAGGACATTACCAGGTTCCCCCAGAGCAGTCACTCCTTGCACCGGCTTTTCCACAACACGCCTGCCACCTTTCGTTTTGTCCCCTGGGATTTCCCCGACTTTCTTGTAAGGTCGTTATGAACTTAAAAGGATGTGGATTTTTACTTTATTTTATACCTTAGAGGCATTTTATAGCAGAAATTTTTCAGGGTATCAAGATTAGAAGTTTTCCCAAAAGGGAAAACCAGAGGCTTTCCATTTTTTAAATTCCATCTAAAAATCCTTTTTTATGGTTCATTCTTTGTTTCTATACTAAAAAGAACATGTAACTATTTTATATATAGTCTTTAAATGACATTTGGTGTGAACACAGTGTCACACCAACAGCGATATCAAATAAAGTACATTCCAAAGAACCTGCTTAAAATTTTAAAAATATTGAACCCTAAAAGGATAACTTATTTCCACAATAAGTCACGTAGGAATGGAAGCTTATTTGCAGTATGAATTCTATTTTGTAGTATGGGAAAACAAAGGATGGAAAGAAATCCTCCTTTCCTTAACTAGCAGATTTCAGTAATGTGCCACTCTGGAATGAGATGACAAAGAACCTAGTTTTGAGAGTCACCTTTTGCCATTTACTTCTGCTTGATCAGGACTGCCACCTAAAGCCACATACAACTTTAGGGGCACCACCCACAAACACTACGCTGTAAACAGGGCTCTCTGGCTGTGTACAGTGTACCTGCCCTGATCCTGTGGCAGATAACATTCTTGAGCATTCAGTTACTCACCTGTGACATCAGAATCATAGTAAAGTTCACGCAATGAAGAAAAAGGATAATACGCATGAAATCACTATATAAATGTTATCGTCTCCACCATCCACATCTTTGAAAGAACCTATAAAATGGCTATGAATTCTGCTAGATTTTGGCACTCATTTGACTTCTTAAAAACTTCAAGTTACACAACAAAGCCATAAAAACAGCGCAGTTGAAGCGAAGGGCAGTGCAAAGAAACTTGCTCATCCTACTTGCCCGCCGTCCACTCCCTTCTCATCTCAATGATGAGTTAGGTAACATGATTCCTTTTCTTTTTCTCTTCCTTGGAATATAGAACATGTCCCTTAGCTCAGCACAACATGAAGTTAAAATAGGATCACAGGAATGGTAACTGCTCTTCCTCTTGTGTTAATTTCTCCTATCTGCCAAAGAAGAATGTGTAGCCCCTCACTGTGTTTGGTTCAACAGACGTACACATGCGTTTGTCTCTAAGGGGACTTTCTTATCAGTTGGTATTTTCAACGTTTCTCTCCCCTAACCTATATCCTTCCTCCACGTCTGTCTTACTCAACTCAATGAGCCGACAGACATCTTCACTCCCTGTGAAACAATGAGAGGTTTCCTTATTTCAATTGCAGGTGGACAACCATCTCCCACTGTCTCCCGGTGCCATCTCTAATCTCCCGGCCTCACTGGAGTTATCCAAGGTCCTGAAGACACCCCAGTGAGCTCCTTAGCCTTGCAGTTTAAAGGTTGCAGTTCAGGTGTCAGACTCTCTCTCCAGGCAACAAACCTGTACACCAGCCAGACTGCTGCTACTTTGCAGGGTGTGATGGCCTGTACTACGGACCTATCGTCCTGGGTCTGTTCTGCCCGGTGTAAGCTGCCCAGGCTGCTGCCGGCACTGCGATGCTCTTACCACTTGGCCACTTGACCTTGCTCTGCATACCCTAATGACGGCCATCATTGAATGGTTGCATCATTTTCTACCACACGGGCAATAGTCATTTTTCCCTCCTTTTTTTATTGTTAAGTATTTTTTTTCTTATTTCTATCACTGATAAATGCTGTTTTGATGAATGTGGTATACATTTATTTTGTTTATGTTTTGCATTATTCCTGGGGGAAGAACAGGTTCCTGAGTGTAGAAATACTGATTCAGAAGCTCTGCGTGTTTTTAAGCTTCAAATGCATAGTGCTGAGTTGCTTCCTGCAGAAGTTAGCCCAACAGCTTGTAACCGCACCTCTTTATCCCATTCTCTTTAGCTCTGTCTTAATAGTGTTAAATATTTGTACCTTGTCATATGTGCACAGTTATGTGACTGTGTTTCAATCTTCTCTTCTTTGATTACTAGAAAGGTTCAAGTGTTTTCATTATTAGCACGTGTTAAATCCATTTCTACAGTTTTGCTAACTTTTCTTGTGTTGTTAATGTCTTTATCACCAATTTATGTGAACTTAGATTATAGTAAGTTTATTAAATATTTGTGATGTATTTGTTATAAGTATTTTTCTGAATTATTAGATAAGTTATAATTTTGTTAATTATATGTGTGGGCCCACAAAAGTTTAAAATTTCTGTGTACTAAAAATTTTTTGCACTGTGGTTTACTTAACATGTTTTCACACTTAGAAATTTCTCCCTCATCTGGTGTTGCTATGCTTTCTTACAATTTATTATGTCCTTTGTATTTAATGATTTTGTTTTGGTAGATGGTGAGAGTAAAAATCAAAACACTTTTTTCTCAAGATTGTGTATTGAATGACCTATCATTTCCCTGTTGATCTATATTGTTTATTTTTTTCAATTATAAATAATATTTTGGCAAACTTTGTTATTCATAAAAGTTGTCATGATTTAAATTCTTCTGTAGGCATGAGTGTATGTACAAAAATATTCCTGGCATTATTTCAATAGTAGCAAGGACTGGAAACATGCTAACTATCCATCAAAAACAGAACGGACAAGAAAGTAGAATATATTCACAAAGGGAAACAGTATACAGCGATGAAAAATAACAAACCACTGCCATAGGCACGAATGAATCTCACAAACCAAATGTTGAGTGAAAGAGTACAGACAGTATGACTCTGTTTATATAAAGCTGCCGGCAGGCAAGCCTGCCCATGCCCTTCGGCAATGGAGATGTATTAACCAGGAGAGGCCACTGAGGATTCTTCCGGGTGCTCTTCAGTGGTCTCGATCATGGTTACTCAGTTGCGTATAAAAGCAGAAATTCATCAAGCTAAATAGCCATTTTGTACTCTATGCCTTAATTACAAAGTTAAAGACTCTCCTATATATTTCTAGGTCCTTGAGGAATCGCCACACTGTCTTCCACAATGGTTGAACTAATTTACACTCCCACCAACAGTGTAAGAGTGTTCCTATTTCTCCACATCCCCTCCAGCATCTGTTATCTCCAGATTTTTTAATGATCGCCATTCTAACTGGCGTGAGGTGGTATCTCAATGTAGTTTTGATTTGCATTTCTCTAATG
>PVKV010031667.1:8495-20855 GCA_004027835.1 Alouatta palliata | reverse complement strand
AGTGTCTGTTCATATCCTTCGCCCACTTTTGAATGGGCTTGTTTGTTTTTTTCTTGTAAATCTGTTTCAGTTCTTTGTAGATTCTGGATATCAGCCCTTTGTCAGATGGGTAGACTGCAAAAATTTTTTCCCATTCTGTTGGTTGCCGATTCACTCTAATGACTGTTTCTTTTGCTGTGCAGAAGCTGTGGAGTTTGATCCTATCTTTATTAAGGGTGACCAGCAAAGGAACTGAGCTGGAAGAGACCAGCAGGGAGAGGTCGCAATCTCCGAAAGAGATACACCAACCAACCCAGGAAGCTGCTTACCACAGGATAGAGAGACAAGAAAAGTATCCCCAAAGGGCTGCTGGGCACACCCAGTCACCCCGCAATGGGTGGGAGAGGGTGGACCAATAGGTAGAGGATTCTCAGCACAGAAGGAAACCAGAAGGCTTCAGGGAAGCTGGAGGAGGCCATGGGAGAGGGGAGTGGTGACTTCCTGCTCAGCTAGTGAGGAGATCCATGGACTCTGGGCAGGGGTCACCCTGGGTACCTTGAGCAAGTTACTTCACCTCTCTAAAGCTCAGTTTCTTCATCTGTAAAATGGGCTAATCATCCCCCGTGGTGTCATTGTGACCATTAAATGAGATAATGAAAATGATGAAATGCTTTACTTATCTGCACTGTCTTACGCAGTGTGTATTAAAGATCTAGCACATAGTGAACACAGCAAAACACCTTATTATTGTGACAAGCAAATTTGTAAAGTTGTTCCAATTTTCTCACCCTTTCCAAGTGCCTTTTCCTCTTTTATCTCCCTCATCAGCCAGCACTGTGCTATTACCCCACACCTCCCTGCCCAGGGAGACTGCAGAGTCTTCCAGAACAACCTTGGGAGGATGAGGTGGAGGTGTGTGTGGGGGGAGAGAGAGAGAGAGAGAGAGAGAGAGAGAGAGAGAATGTGTGTGTGTGTGTGGTGGTGGTGGTGATGGTGGTGGTGGTGTGCTGGGGTCCTGTAAACCCTCAGAACTTGTGTAAAAGTCTGGGTGGGTACTTACTTGCATGGTGCATTTTCTCTGGGCAAACAGTCATAGATTCTTAAAGTAATGACCAACATAAACAAAGGTTGGGATCCACAGAAGTAAAATGTTAGATCTTAATGCTATAATCCTTCCTGGGTTTGAAAAGAAGTCTTAGGGAGGGGGCAATGTTTAACACGGAGGAATGATTCTCACATGATGGAATTTCAGGAATCAATGACAGTCATAGAGAAAAGGTTCAGGGGTAGGACATAAATCTCACCCTGCCGTGTTACTCTAAATATGACCCAGTTTAAGGAAGAGCTTTGGGTGACCTCTAAATTGGTCAGAATGAGGGCCTCTTTTGTTACTGAATTATTTTTCCTGGCCATGGAAATGTTAGGCGTTGGCAAACAGCAATAAAATTCTGATACTGCCATGTTCCCTTTATAAGAAAAAGGCTTTGAAATGGCAATAGAGACTTTTCTGAAATCTTCAAACATAAATAATTCAGAATTAGTGTTGAGCTCTGCTCTTATCCTACAGTCTCGATAGCTTAACTGCCTTTCAGAGCAAAGGACATGTAGCTTTGCTATTGAGAGTGACTGAAACCCTGCCAAGTCAACATTTATCTAACTTAATTATCATCACTTAGCCACATCTCTCTCCTCAATGCCTGGCTAATTCTTGCAACGTCAAATGTCGTACATTGAATTTACAAGTTCTACTTTTCACTATTCTTTTAACTGTGGCAAAAAGTATATCACAAAGTTTACCACCTTAACTCTTTTAAGTGTACAGTACAGTAGTGCTGTCAGTATGCACGTTGTCGTGCAGTAGCTCTTTAGAACGTTTTCATTTTGCAAAACTGAAACTTTATGCCCACTGAACAACTCCCCTTTTCCCCTTCCCCCTCTCTGGCAACCATCATTCATTCTACTTTCTCTTTCTAAGAGTTTGACTTCTTTAGATACTGCAGATAAGAGGAATCACGTAGCATTTGTCTTTCTTGACCATTTAGTGTAATGGTCATTTTCTTTCATTTAGTGTAATGTCCTCAAGGTTCATCCATGTTGCAGCATGCAATGGGATCACCTTTTTTTTTTCTTAAGACTGAGTAGAGGCTGGGCGTGGTGGCTCACGCCTGTAATCCAAGCACTTTGGAGGCCAAGGCGGGCGGATCACCGGAGGTCGGGAGTTCAAGACCAGCCTGACCAATGTGGTGAAACCCCATCTTTAAAAAAATAAAATAAAATAAAAAGACTGAGTAAGCCGGGTGTGGTGGCTCGTGCCTGTAATTCCAGCACTTTGGGAGGCAGAGGCAGGGCGGATCACTTGAGGTCAGGAGTTGGAGACCAGCCTGGCCAACATGGTTAAACCCTGTCTCTATGATAAATACAAAAATTAGCCAAGCATGGTGGCACATGCCTGTAATCCCAGCTACTCAGGAGGCTGAGGCAGAAGAATCACTTAAACCTGGGAGGTGGAAGTTGTATTGAGCTGAGATCATGCCACTGCACAAGACTCCATCTCAAAAAAAAAAAAAAAAAAAAAAGTCTAAGTAATACTTCATTGTATTCGTATACCATTTTCACTATTTTTTTTAAAAAGTCATCTTTGTTGCTCTGTGATTTATTTTGCTTGGTGATGTTTTTCCTAGTATAAAACATGAAGCTTGCTTTATCATGTACATTGAATTTACCACTCAGAAACCTTTCTAATTGAATAAGTGGAGAATCTGTAGACAAGAAAACAGATGTATTTATTACAGAGGTTCAGTAAACAAAAAGGCTGGGCACAGTGGCTCATGTCTGTAATCCCAGCACTTTGGGAAGCCCAGACGAGCGGATCACCTGAGGTCAGGAATTGAGACCAGCCTGGCCAACATGATGAAACCCCGTCTCCACTAAAACTACAAAAATTAGCCAGGCGTGGTGGCACATGCCTATAGTCTAGTCCCAGCTACTCCGGAGGGTGAGACATGAGAATCATTTGTTTCTTTTTTAAAGGCGGGGTTTCACCATGTTGGTCAGGCTGGTCTTCAACTCCCGACCTCAGGTGATCCATCCACCTTGGCCTCCAAAGTGCTTGGATTACAGGCGTGAGCCACCTCGCCCAGCCATGAGAATCATTTGAACCCAGGAGGCGGAGGTTGCAGTGAGCTGCAGTGTACTCAACCCTGGCAACAGAGTGAGACTCTGTCTCAAACAAAACAAAACGAACAAAACAAAAACAGAAAGGAAACAAAAAGAAAAAGATTTTAACAGATATTTCCCCAAGTTTCTAAACGATCCATTGAAAATAGGGCAAGTTTATAAAATAATTGATAATCTTTCATAATGTAAGTGATTTTATAAGCATTTCATATTCTCTATCTTTAAGCAATATGACAAGAACAAAAATAAAAGTAGAAACTGCTGACCTTTTCAGTTGACTGTTATAGAGCTTTTTATTTATGGAAATAAGGTTTTCAAGTAATGATAATATTGAATCACTTTATGCTCTTAATGGCTTTTTATACAACTCCTTTGATCAGATGCAATTTGCACGGGGGGGTCTATTCCCCTCTGAAATTCTTAAACAGAATATAAAACAATGTAAACAGAAATATTACAAAACAGAAATGAAAACAACATTTGTGTTGGATTACCAAGTATTCATTTCACCAAGAGGATAATCCCTTTACCTAATGGAAATAAGGAAGAAACAAAGGTGGGTGTGGACCTTTTATGAAGGTGGAAGTATGACCTTGGCCAAAGCAACTGGTGGCTCAGCCAATTTCTGCAGATGAGACCTACAAAAGTTTCATTATCTGTTGCTGTCAAGGTGAAGCTCAACTCCATTCTGTGAATGAAGAGTCAAACTCTGTAGAAAATTTGAAGAGATTTCTTCTGAGCCAAATATGAGTGACCATGGCACATGACACAGCCCCAGGAGACCTTGAAAACATGAGCCCATCATTATCAGAGTACAGCTTGTTTTTATACATTTTAGGTTATAGGTGAATTCAAAGATTTTCTGATTGGCAGTTGGTTGAATTTATCTAAAGACCTGAAATCCACAGAAGGGAGTGTCTGGGTTAAGATAAGGGGTAGTAAAGACAAAGTTCTTTTTATTTCTTTATTTATTTTAAAGATGGGGTTTCACCACGAGGGCCAGGCTGGTCTTGAACTTCTGACCTCAGGTGATCCACCCACCTCGGCCTCCCAAAGTGGTAGGCTTACAGGCGTGAGCCACCACGCCTGGCCGACAAAGTTCTTATTATGCAGGTGAAGCCTTCAGGAAGCCAGGCTTCAGAGATAATTGATTATAAACGTTTGTTATTCAATTTACGAAGATGCCAGACTTGGCCAGGCGTGGTGGGTCACGCCTATAATCCTAGCACTTTGGGAAGCGGAGGCGGGCGGATCACGAGGTGGGGAATAAAGACCATCCTGGCCAACGTGGTGAAACCCTGTCTGTACTAAAATACTAAAAGTTAGCTGGGAGTGGTGGCGTGCACCTGTCGTCTCGAGCTACTCGGGAGGCTGAGGCAGGGGGATTGTTTGAACCTGGGAGGCAGAAGTAGCACTGAGCCGAGATCACCCTGCACTCCAGCCTGGCGACAGAGCAAGATTTTGTCTCAAAACAAACAAACAAACAAACCCCTGTCTCTACTGAAAATACAAAAATCAGCCAGGTGTGGTAGTGCCTGCCTGTGATCCCAGCTACTCAGAAGACTAAGGCAGGAGAATCATTTCAGCCTGGGAGGTGGAGGTTGCAGTGAGCAAAGATCATACCAGTGCACTCCGGCCTGGGCAACAGAGCGAGACTTTGTCTTAAAAAAAAAAAAAAAAAAAAAAAAAGGTGTCAGACTCCTAGCTAATTCTCTTGTGGTTCCAGAATAAGACCTGGAAAGGGAAAGATATTCTCGGTAGAATGTAGATTTTCCCCATCAGAGACAGCTTTGCAGGGACATTTCAAAATAGGTCAAAGAAATATATTTTGGGGTAAAATTCTTCGATTCCTCTCAGGGCCTGCTGTCATTCTTATTGCTACAAAAAGTCTGTTCTGTCAGTCTTAAGGTCTTTGTTTTTGGGGTTTTTTTGAGATGGAGTCTCACTCTATTACCCAGGCTGGAGTACAGTGGTGTGATCTTGGCTCACTCCAACCTCTGCCTCCTAGGTTCAAGCAATTCTTGTGCCTCAGTCTCCTGAGCATCTGGAATTACAGGTGTAAGCCGCCACGCCGGGCTAATTTTTGTATTTTTAGTAGAGACGGGGTTTCACCATGTTGGTCAGGCTGGGCCTTAAGGTCTCTGTTTTAATGTTAATGTTGGTCAGCTGTGCCTGAATTCCAACGGTATAAGGAGGCATGTAGGCTGAGCGCCGTGGTTCATACCTGTAATCCCAGTACTCTGGGAGGCTGAGGGAAGACCACCTGAACTCAGGTGGGCAACATGGTGAAAACCCATCTCTACTAAAAATACAAAAAATTAGCCGGGCATAATGGCTCGTGCCTGTAGTCCCAGCTATACTTGGGAGGCTGAGACACGAGAATCGCTTGAACCCAGGAGGCAGAAGTTGCAGTGAGCCGAGATTGTGCCACTGCACTCCAGCCCGGGTGACAGAGTGAGATACACTCTCAAAAGGAGGCATGTCCAACTACCCATTCCCAACATGGCCTGAACTAGTGTTTACTTGAGCATGCCCTTGGTCAAGAGGAAGGGTCCATTTGCTTGCTTGAGAGGGTCTTAGAATTTTGTTGTTAGTTTACATTCCTCAAAGCTGATTACCTTCCAAAAGGTTGCACTCTGAAATTATTATCAACCCTGATCATTAAGCATGATATTAAGAACTACACATATGCTATTGGAATGGATTTATGTATCAGCCCCGTAGGAAAATATGTATCTCACCTCACCTCATTTCCATTTACCTACTTTTCCCTTTTCCATCCTTGAGGCTCATGTTGTCTAAATGTTCAATAGTTTCAGCACAGTTTATATTTTATAAAAGCCCCCACTGCCTGCTGTGCAGAGAGCAGGTGTGTGCCCCTGATGTAGGGAAGGTGTGGATCCAACTGCCGGGCTGGGGCCAGGGAAGGAGGAGATGGGGAGGGAAGGGGAAGTTGGGGGAGGGGAAGCACATTCAACGGGGATCCAGACAAAGGAGAGAGACAGGAGGAGGGAGAATGAAGAGCTGGGGAAGGAGCGTTGGATAAATACAGGGAAGTAAAGGATAGGGCAACAGAAGGAGAGGATGAGGAGAGAACCAGCACCACATGGAGGGCAACAAGAAAGAAGGGGGCAGGTAATGCAGAAACAAAGTGGAAGGACAAAGAAACTAGAACATACAGAGGCTTCAAATAAACTCAATTCATCCTAAAGCGTTCAGTGTTTTCATGAGGCCATGATACAGAAATAGGAAGAGGCCCTTTCTTTTCTTTCTTTTTTTTTTTGAGACGGAGTTTCATTCTTGTTACCCAGGCTGGAGTGCAATGGTGCAATCTCAGCTCACAGCAACCTCTGCCTCCTCGGTTCAAGCAATTCTCCTGCCTCAGCCTCCCGAGTAGCTGGGACTACAGGCACGTGCCACCATGCCCAGCTAATTTTTGTATTTTTAGTAGAGACGGGGTTTCACTATGTTGACCAGGATGGTCTCGATCTCTTGACCTCGTGATCCACCTGCCTCACCCTCCCAAAGTGCTGGGATTACAGGCGTGAGCCACCGCGCCCGGCCTCTTTTTTTTTTTTAAAGACTGGGTTTCACCATGTTGGTCAGACTGGTCTTGAACTCGTGACCTCAGGTGATCCGCCCGCCTCAGCCTCCCCAAGTGCTAGGATTACAGGCGTGAGCCACTGTACCCGGCGAGGCCTTTTATTTTCTTAGGAAGAGAACACAGACCGGAGATGGGAGAGGAATGGTAGGGAATTTTTCAAACAAAGAGAGGGCTTGTGAGGCCTCTCAAATTGCCCCTACGCCATGCTGACTGAAGCGTTCACACTGCAGTCCTGGACTCTCACAGAGGGTGAGCTCTATCCAGAGAGGGGTGGATCTGGAACCCATGCCTAGTTTCCATCCCAGTTGAGGGCTGGAGAGTGAGACTGCAGAGCTGGGGTTCAGGCCACAGCCATGTGGACAGGGTGGGCAGGAGGTCAGCAAGGCTTGGAGAAGACGGATATGTTCGGGTGAGTGAGGGACCTGGTGCTGGGAGTGGGTTTTCTACAGAGAAGTGCCCCCACGGACTTGTCCAGGGTGATCCTTGGCCAGGGAGACCTGAGGGGACTGGCACTGCATGCCTCAGGGATGCAGTATCAGGAAATCTGGGGCTCCCCAGCTTCCTGCTCTGGCCTTCTCCTCTGGACATGCTCATGGTGCCATAAGGAGACAGAAACATCAGCAAATTCAAATCAATGCTGCTTCCAGCTGTATCCCTATTTCCTCCACTCCAGTCGGATTTGGAGATACTATAGCTACCCCCTTCCCCAAGCAAAAACTGTCCTGACTCTTTACACCTTGGGGTTCAGGCCACAGCCTGGGTACAGGGTGAGTAGGAGATGAGATATGGCTCCCCTTCTTCCCAGTGGAAAGAAAGGCCTTGGCCAGGGGACAGTGCTCAGGGATTCCGGCCACTCCAGTATCTTCCCCTATAGAGGCCAGAGAAGGGCAGGGCCAGCCCCCTGGAACAGAGCAATGGAAGGAGGGCTCCCCTGTAACTTCTGACTGGTGCTGGTTGAGAGGCTGAACAAACTAACCCACTGAGCTTGTTTCCTCACTGCAAAGTGGGTCGAATGACAGGATCTGCTTTCGATACATGAAAGGTATGCAGTACTGCCTGGGTTTACAAGCACTCAGAGAATGGCAGCAAGGCAAGTGAGAAAGAATTCATTCACTCCTTCATTGCACGCATGGTTATTGAGTGTCTACAATGTATGCAGTAGGCACTGTGGATGCATCATTACACAAGCCAGATTCTCCATCTCCCCATCAGGCATTTCCGTGTGTGTCTGTATGTGGCGGGGAGAGGGCACAGTACAGAGTAAACAAGAAATAAAGTTATATAGCACAGCAGAAGTAATTTAGTTCTAGGAAGAACATAAAGCCAACGAGGGAGATAAGAAGGTGGGGGTGGAATTTTAAATCAGCTGGAGTATGTGTATGAAAGAGGTCAAGTGCTTCCCGCAGAGTTACTGTGTACTGGAGGGCGCACAGAGGTGTCGCGAATTGAGCTGCCTGCTCCTTCCAGATGCAAGGGTCTCACCAGGGTAGTTGAGAACGGGGTGAGAGGGAGAAATCACGTGAGTGGCTGGATTAGTTCCTGATGTCCTCTGATTCCCTACAGCGTCTTCAGTCCCTCTCTAACACCCTTCCTCAGGCTTATAGGAAGGTGTGTGGACGAGAGACACGGAGAGACTGAGCATCAAACTTTTTTGGAAGAAATATCAGTAAATGAAAATGGAATTACAATAAAAATAACAAAAGCAATAAAGTCCTGACCTCAGTCACAATCACTTTAGTTAACACGCCAGCCCTAATAACAAACACGAGTCCCAGAGACCGCAATCCGTCGGGCACCGCGGAGCGTGGAGGTCTGGGCGGGCGGCGCAGCCTCCCTTGGCGGCTGCCCCCGGGAGCTCCGGGAGCGCCAAGACCCTTGCAGGGCGCACCTCGTGCTCGCTCCAGCTCTCGCCTGGCTGCCGGCGCGGGGAAGGGGCGGAGCCCTCCTGGGCTCCTCCCACTCCAGGGCCCGGAGCGGGCGGGCAGAAAGCGCCCGGCTCTGGTTAAAGAGGCGCGCGGAGGCTGGCGCGGCGCACACTGCTACTGGCGCGCGGCGGAGCGGCGCTTGGGGAAGCGGCCCACGTGTCTGTCCAGAGTGAAGCCCTGTGTTCCTCCCGTTCCTTACGCTTCCGCGGTCCTGGGCGCCTCCTCGGCCCCCCTGGCGTTCGCCCACCCCGGGCCGCCTCAGTGGGGCCCCACGCAGCTCCCCGCGCTCCGTGGGCCAATTTGGCCGAGCAACTTTGTCCGGGGAGCGGCGCTTGCGGTGGGGACCGGGCACTGCGCATGCGGAGCTCCAAATTCAAACAGCTGTTTCCAGAGGCCGGAGGGCGGGCGGACTGGGAGCAGCTGGGGCTAAGGGAGGCTTTCTCTAGGAGGCGGCCGGCCGCTCAAGAGCCATGGTGGACCGAGGCCCTCTGCTCACCTCGGCCATCATCTTCTACCTGGCCATTGGAGCGGCGATCTTCGAAGTGCTGGAGGAGCCGCACTGGAAGGAGGCCAAGAAAAACTACTACACACAGAAGCTGCATCTACTCAAGGAGTTCCCGTGCCTGGGTCAGGAGGGCCTGGACAAGATCCTAGAGGTCAGTCGCTGCTTGTACCCCCATATACATCTGAAGCTGGCTAGAGCTTTAGGGGCGCTGAAAGGAAGACCCCTTCACAGCTTTGGGTGACCCTCAGCCCCTGTGGAATGTCCAGGGGGTGACGAGAGAGCATGTCCCATCATGGGTCAGGCTTCGAGGATCTGTCGCTCATCCGAGGGACACGGGGGTCCCCCAGGCGTGGAGACTCTTTGGAAACCTAGTTTGGCCGGAGATAAATTGGAGTTGATTCCCGGGTGAACTGGGCTCCGCTGTGTGGGTGTGACGGTACCTCCCTCCTTGGAAGGAGGCTGTGGGGCGGATAAAGGCGTTTATCTTTCCCTGGAGACGCTCCCGGAGTCCGGGAGCCGAGCCTGGTGCCATCCCCTCGTGTCTCCACCTCCCCTCTCCAGGGCCAGTGCCGCGCCTGCCAGGCTTTTCTTAAGGGATGTGAACCCGGCACAGTCACGGGAGGGTCCCCCCGCCCGAGCCTGAGCAAAATCTTCCCGCCCCCTGCAGGGTTCCGGAGAGGAGTGAGGGGCTCTGTGGGGCCGGCACCCACGGGATGAGGGCTGATGCCTGGAATGCTGAGGACGGGCTCAGGCTTCCGGGAAGGCTTATCTGGCAGAGACATCCTTCAAGGGCTTGGAGTTAAACTTTGTGAAAGTAGCAGGTTGCACAAACGAATAAAACCGGCGTTGTCCCTTTGCGAGGGGGGTGGAGAATGTGTGCGGAATTGGGGTGGGCGGTGGACTTCCCTCCGTGCTGATTGGGAACCGCTTATCTTTTGGTGCACAGCCCTATGGTGGCATTGACCTCACTTAGGATAAACGGGCTGCCCATCCTGTCTGGAGTCTTGGGGCCAATTTGGGCACCGAGGCCCTCTACCGCAGTTTCTCGAGGACTCAGCTTCATCCATCAACCCTTCTTGGCCTGCTCCCCCAGTGGAATGACCAGGACCGGGGTAAAAGTTCTAGATCGCAGGTGGGGAGTAAGGGTAGATTGTCCAAGGCGTTACATTGCTCTTAGGGTGAAAGATGCCAGAAAGGAGGTCTGATGAGGAGCAACATTTAGTCTACAGCAGCACCCCAATACTATGAGCCTATTTAGCTGTCACTCATTTTCCCCATGTGAGAAATGGGAATGAGCCCATCTTATTTCTGCCATGGACTGTTAGGTTGAAAGCATTTGGAAAACTTGAAAACCTTGTCCCCAGATCAATGGACATTCACACAGATGGGCATATAGGTGTTTGCTGGCAGCCGTGTGAGGGGAAACTTGTCTTTTAAGGAGGCCCGTGGAAGGGGAGGTTTAGTCCGGCAGGCTCAGTGTTAGATTTTAGTGGAGGGTCTCTTGCCCTGTAGCAGTTTCCCCGAGTAGAGGCAGATGGGAGGTGATGGTGGGGAGGATGAGCTTCAGAAGATGGCTGGTTGATTTACCCCCTTACAACAAGATTCCTGGCATAAAGCGTCCTTTTGATGGATGTCTACCCTAGGGAGGGGATGTTGTGGGGAGGGGGTCAATTTATGATTTCCCTTGAGGAAACAATTCCTCTGGAGAACAAGTTTTTGTTTAGTTTGTTCCAGGACTTTGTTTAGAGGGGGAAGAGGGCAGGCAGGGAATGATAAAGCCTTGAGCTGCCCTCGAAGTGTTTCCCTCTAAGCCGTTGCTCCACTACTGCAGGGGAAGGAAGGAAAAAATTCAAGGCTAAATGTGGGAAAATAAACTTCAAAACACAAGGAGAAGGGAAGGGGGGGCGTCCAGGGGTTAGGCAGCCGGGTGCAGCTGGTGGTCGTAGCTTTGGAGGCTAGACGGCTTCCTGAAGGTATTTGAACAAGCAAAATGCCTCTTATTTAGTGATCCTATTAAATCTATCAACATTTACCCCCCACCCCCCCAAAAAAAAATAATGGGCAGGTGATTTTTAGAAAAAGGATTTGGGCATCAAGCCAGTCTGCTTTGGAGACGATTATAGATAAGTTCTTGAACAAGGACAGCTCTGTCTGCATCCCCCGCCAAAAAACCTCCCAAACCAACCGCAACTGGGTGAGTCCCCTCCAGTGACAGGAAAAAACCCAAGAAATCAAAATGGACAAGTAGAAGCATTTGCTGGCATCAGTTTTAATATGAAGAAACCTGCCTTGCTCTGCTTTCTGGTAACTTCGGGTACTGCCTCAGGCCTCAGGATATTGGTTTAAGGAAAAATGAAAACTCAAAAATCTTCTTTCCCATCTGGCTGCTTGGGCATTTTCCACCTCAGGCTCTGAGTTTTAGCTGGTTCTGAATCACCTTCGAATCATGAAGGAGACCCTGGCTAGGAATTCCTGGGGTTTGAGCAGGGTTGGGGCAAGGATTGTTGAGAGAGACGGGGTGCAGTCTGGGTTGGGGTCTCTCTTACCCTGGAAGTTGTGTGTGCTCTTTCAAATGTGTGAGAAAGGGAGTTAAATCAGCTTTCTTTAGAAATACTCCCCAAATTGTCAGGTACTTCCTCCCCTCCGCTGTGGTTGAAGGGAGGTGCAGGCTGACTTTCAAGTGCTCAGTGACCCGCCAGCCTGGGACCACGTGATCATCCTCTTTCCTGCCTTCAGAACCATCTTGAACCCTTGCTCTCAAACAAGATCTTTTGTGACTCATTCTCCCAACCTCTTCCTAAATTGCAGAGACTCTCACAAGGGAAATTAACATTTATGGCATACCTACTCTGTGTTGGGCTTGGTGGATGCTATTATCCTTATTTAATTTTTTTTAATTTTTTTTTTTTTTTTTTTTTGAGACAGAGTTTCGCTCTTGTTACCCAGGCTGGAGTGCAATGGCGTGATCTCAGCTCACCGCAACCTCCGTCTCCTGGGTTCAAGCAATTCTCCTGCCTCAGCCTCCCGAGTAGCTGGGACTACAGGCACGTGCCACCATGCCCAGCTAATTTTTGTATTTTTAGTAGAGACGGGGTTTCACCATGTTGACCAGGATGGTCTCGATCTCTTGACCTCGTGATCCACCCACCTCGGCCTCCCAAAGTGCTGGG